>VXAL01015089.1:0-150277 GCA_013399475.1 Chauna torquata
CTCGGGCCGCCGCGATGCGGGGGGAGCCCCGGCTGGGCCCCCCTCACCTCCCGGCCGTTGGATTTCGTTTGCTCCTCTCCATGCTTGCCGCTCTAACAGGTATTTCCCTCCCGGGTCGGTCGCAAAAAAATCCACTTTTCCTGTAATCTCCAAGCAGCTCCCGAAAACCATCCCGAAAGGAAACACGAACGGAGCCCTGAAATAAAGCAACTCCCGATCCGCTGCTAAGAATAATAACCGTTATGATTTTTTTTCTTATTATAATTATGTCCCAGTTACAGATCACAGCAATATATCAGGCGGTCAGTGCGCCGTACACAAACTTATTTTCCGTGCGATTTGCACCGATATCTCCCGACCCAGCACGGATAAGGCGCCCAGAGCAGCGGCTGCAGCGTGCCCCACGCTCCCACGCGTACCCTGGAGCCAGCTCCCCCCGGCAGGCTCCTGGGCCACGGCAGCGACTTTGCCCCCACTCGCTGCCGGCAGCGCCGGTTCACGGGACAGTGCAGCCAGCCCT
This sequence comes from Chauna torquata, assembly GCA_013399475.1. NCBI lineage: Eukaryota > Metazoa > Chordata > Aves > Anseriformes > Anhimidae > Chauna > Chauna torquata. The sequence continues at coordinate 521 of VXAL01015089.1, forward strand.
GCCCCGGAGGGGTCCCCCCTTTCTTCACCGGGGTCGCTGTCGGGTTCACTCGGGGAGGGGATAGAAAGAGGGAAATGAGTTTTTTGCGTGGCAGAGAGGTCAGGCAAGGCGTCGAAAAGTCCCTTCCAGAAATGTCCCGAAAGGGAGAGGAGCAGCGCCAGGACACGCAGGAGAAGGGGGATTTGCAAATAACGTGCTCGACTTCTTCGCATGGCTTCACCCGGGACATTTTGCAGCCTGGCTGCCACCCCTTCCCCGGCCCGTTCCTAGCAGCCGGGGCTCGGGTCTGCCGGCTGGCAGCCCCCCCCGGGCAGCCCCCCAGGCTCAGCCAGCCCGCCTCGCAGCCGCTGCGACGGGACCTCCAAGCAGACGTCGTTCCTAGCAGGGGCTTTGAGTCTTCTGGACCATAGCTGTGACCTCTTCTTTTCTGTTACTCGTTTGCTTGCCTACCTTTTTAAGCCTCCCAGGAATGCTACTTTTCCTTATTTGTTTTCTTTTGAGTTCCCACAAAAAAATCTGATCGGTGCTGACTGTGTCAGAGCCGTGCTGAATTAAGGGGTATCTGGATTCACAGGTTTCACAGATCCCCTCTGCAGGATGGTCCAGTGTTTCTTTTTCTTACAGATAGCACCTAAGAAAGTTTGCAGGCAGTGGAGCAGGCTGGGGGGTTGCCTGGATGTACAGTCCCTGAGGATGCCACTTACTGTAAAGTCTCGCCCCAGGGAAGCACTCTTGTTCTGAGGCAGAGAAACTGAGGCTCGGACAAGTGATTGCCCAAACTCACACAAAGTCACAAACTTTACTGTCTGCTGGGAGCTGGAAAAGAGCTCGAGAGCCCTGCAGGTCTCAGCCCCTCTGTCCAGTGAGCAGCTCAGCAGCACCAGCCACCCGCCCAGGTGAGCCCCTGAGTTTCAGGCATAAGCATGTTATCCACTGGTAGACACTGGGATACAAGTGGCTGGGATTTCCCCAGATCCTGAGCTTCTTCTTCCCTTGGAGCCAGAAGAAGCTGCAGCAGGTCAGACAGAAATCAGGCCACTCTGATTTAGACTACTGAGTCAGAAATCCTTGTGATGTGCACCCAGTCTCCAAACTGCATGGCCCCAAATCTCACTCAGCCACAGTGCCCATCAGCACTCTCCAAGTTCCCAATCTCACTCTGCCCATCAGCAGCCATCCTCAGCTCTTTGGGGGTCATTCGCCTCTGAGACCTCGTCATCAGGACACAGTTGCAGCCAGGACATGAGAGAAAGGCACCAAGAAAGCCCACAGAGGGCGAAAGTCTGAGCAACACCACTAGGAAACCCACTATCAAGGCAGGAGCAGTGACTCAGTATGAATTGTTGTCTTTGGTGGCTCGAAGATCAGAAGGATGAAAAAAGAGGGAGCACAACCAACAGCAACAACAGTAACACCAATGGAACAAACGTAGTGCCTCCACAGCCGCTGCAGTCCGGGATGCAGTCAGCCTGTGGCTGCGCTGATGCTGGGACAGGACAGGAGGACAGTCAGACAGACCTTCGCCAAGCCAGCAGTGACAGTCGGGTCAGCTGAGCCCCAGGGCCACCTGTGTCCTCCCCGCTGCTCAGATTTATAGAGTGTAACATTTTAATAAAAAACACACACACCTCTCCACTTTGGTGCATTAAGAGATTTCTAGCAAAACACAGTAATGTTGCTATAAATTTCCCTCCCAGCACCCTCACAAGTAATAACTCAAGCCCCAGCATTTTGTATTTAATGTTTATTTTGATGGCTGCATTCCAGAAAGAAAAGGGAAAAAGAGGCAAAACCTACTCAACCACTCTCCCCATTGCTATTAGCCTGATGTTTTCAATAAAATTTAGTGCAAACTGGGAAACAAACACTTGGAAAAAGAAAGGAGGAAAACAAGCACACTTGGGCAAAATTCTCCTAGACATCTGCCAAGGCCTGGGTTCCAATCCTGGCTTAAATTATAGATGTCCTGCCATGGGTTCTCATTATGTCCTCTTCCCTCGGCACATTTGAACAGCACCCCAGGGAGCTGTACCTGTGTAAAGCAAGGCTCAGCAGTGGGATGCTCTGAAGGACTGAGAATTATGGAGACTTGAGGTTGAAATAGCAAAGTCTGGAAGTTGAAGACTGAGTCTTGGCCAAATAATGCAGGGCCAGAATACTAGGGGTACTGCCAGTCAGGTTTGAAGTACATGGCAGAGCTATCTAAAGCTTTCGGAGCACCTGCTGACCTGCGAAGCCACCGGTCCTTCACTTTCACCAGCACTAAGCCCACACTTTCCACTGAGCAAGGAAGAAACCACGTGGATAGACGGTGCTACATCCAGACGAGACACAGCGTTTCCTAGCCAGAGCGCACACTCCAAGAGATGACTCTCGACTCTGGTGAGAGCAGCTTAAACCCTCATACAATGGTGAACATTTACACAGATGTGATTTAAACTTCTGATTGCTTACCCAGAAGTAGCAACCCTTGAATTTGACTTGATTCAGATATGGTTAAAAAATGTGCTGAGGGCAGCAGCACTACGTAGCCAGTTTGCTAACTAATGAGAGATGTGTCCCATCTACCCACTGACCGCTTGTGTGCGAAGGGTGCATGGGCTAAGCTTGGAGAACTTCACATTCAGAGCATGTGAAGCTCATCTTTGTACGGCAGACCAGATGAAGCCAATAGGTTTAAAGGGTAACTAGGTTTGAATGTTGCAGAAACTTTTGGGTTGCCCTTTCTGCAAGGCACACCTTGCCTTGCATCCCTCATCCTGTAGCCTGGGCATACACCAGTATGGCTCTGTCTCTGCTTTTCAGCAGGGAAATCAGAAAGATTCACTGTCCTGGGTCAGGAGCACTGAATCGTCACCACTCAATTTTGCTGTGACAGCACAGGGCTGATTTCAATCCCTTCTTGTGGGCAGGTCAGCCTCACTCTTAAATTCCCATCCAACACTGGGCTAAAAGTAGCAAGGTCTCTACGGAGAAAATCACGCTGTAGATTCAACCTCTGCTGTGTTGTTTGGACATTAGGTCCATTGGGCAAGTGGTATCTCATCAATTAGATATTACGGTCATGACTTCCAGAAGTGGAGGAATCTATCAGCTCATACTAGTTCTTGTATTTTGACAGAAATGACAGAATGTGTTCACAGCACCTTCCTAGGAATGAGGCCTGCTGCTACAAAGAGGGACTTATTGCTGTTTGTGACTCTCTGAAATTTCCATGCCATAGAAATTGGAGTGGACTTCTGCAGTGCATCTTGTCATAACAAGCAATCAAAGACAAAAAAAGACAATCAGATCACAGGGGGCCCAAAGGTGTTACCCATGCCCATGGTGTCTTCCAGGGAGCCTCTGTTCTTTTCAGTAGGGTGAAACAAACATCTAGACTTGGTCCCAAGCACACTGATAAGAGGGCTCTTAGCTCCTTGCCAATAATGTCAAAATTGTATTTGCAGCCAGAGGAAGGCTAGAAAAGGTGTCAGACCTTTCCTCGCTTCAAGTCATGTTTGCTCCGGTGACTTCAGCGCAGATGAGTGGTCTCTATGAAGCTAACAATGGTTTTACACCTAGAACCTGGTCCTTCACTTTTTCACTCTTCTCTGCAATAGAAATTGAGTTGAGCAGACTGTAGATCTGTAGGGCAAGGCTGTTAAATATGCTGGCAAAACAGTATTAATCAAACACATCTGTACTATTAACTGGAGAGCATCTGCCCAGTGAATACTATTTGGCACTTTTTGACTCATTTTTAAGAAATGCATGTCTGTGATCCCATGGGTTTGAAACATGAATCTGCTGTATCCAAAGGGGTTAAGTCACATCTTTTTGTCCGTTACTTATTTTCCCATCTTCCTTCCCAGCAAAATTCCCTACTGTAGCCTTAGTGCATTGAATACCCAGGCTGCTTTTTTCTACCTAATATAAATTGACATGGCCTTGATGACATCATGATTTATACAAGGCATTTGACTCCACAGTATTTGTCTCAATTCAGAAAAGGAGAAATCTAATGACACTTAAAATGGATAATGCTGTTCAGAAGGAGGGCTGCATGGGCTTAGGTTGACCGTGTTCTGACTTTGAGAATCAAAGATGGACAAGAGGAGAGAGTCCAAGGATATGTCCATCTGATTCCTTTTTTAATGCAACACGCGACACTGCAAAATGTTGGAAGAGGTATAGTAGTTCCTCTTCAAGGCCTCAAGCAGCATGAAGGAAATATATTCTCTAAAAACCTTAAATTGACCCAGTGGACTGATAGCCAGTTCCAAGAAACTCAGCATTTTATTCTGTATTATTATTATTATTTTTTTTTTTTTACTAGGTTAATATTCTTTTTATAAGGAGAATGGGAATAAGAGTTCGCTTTGGATGACCGGCATGATTTACTTCAACTGCATCAGCACTCTTCCAGCTCGTATTTGAGGCAGCTTTTGGGTGATATTTCCGGGAGGGCAATGGAGTTGTGTGATGCCATTTAAACAAACCAGAAAGCTGAAATATGACTTTTTTATATTTCTTGAGGGACAAGAAGAGATTTGTTTTAAAAACCTTCAGTCACCTCAAAACGCATAAATGTGTTTTACCTCAGGACAAACAGTGAGGATGAGATCACTGAGCTGCATGGATGAACACAGACCTCATAGATAGCACGGAAACGAGAGTTTGGTTCCTTCCAGGGTTGAGGATGAAATGAAACTCTATTCCTTGCCTGGCGTCCATCTCCCCCTCCCCAGGATCACCACTGCACAGTTACCCAGGGTGCAAACCTGGCAGACTGAGGTAGTGCCCAAGAAACCTGCCGCCAGAAGCAGCGGGGACGATTTGGTGGTGTCCTCTTGGGTGCTCAGCCCTGACATCCGCTGCACATCTGGACACGACAGCTGCTGGGCCTGCCGGGCACTGCTCGCTTTGTGAGCAGAAGCTGGCCTGAGCTCGCTAAGCTGGTCCTTTTAGATTGTCCTCCTTTGAGTTTCCTAGCTAACCACTGTAGCAAAAGAAAAAAGGTGTGTTTTTGACTGGGGCTGCAAGATTGTGTCCCTGCATGTTGAGTTGCAGATATATCCATAGGGAGCTCTTGTCACTGAATTTATCTGGAAATTAAATTAGCCCACTGGGAAAAAAAAAATCTCCAGCAAAGCTAAACGCAGCGCCATTGCTATTCGTATCTGCTGCGGGTACACCTCTTGTGCCCTCTGTGTTGACTCCTTATAGAACCGGAGGCCAATTCAAAGTCTTTGTAGTGATTTTTAAAAACTCTGGAGAGATTCTTCTGGTTTAGAGAGCAAAAAAAAACTGTTGAGCTGTGCGGTCCCTCTACAGCAATGGCTGCTTATGGTATTAAATTGGTGATGTGTAAAGAGGTATCTGAGCTGAAGGGTGCAAGAACATGCAACAGTTCTGAGAAGTGTTCAAAAAGCTCATTTCTCTAGCCCATCCTTCCAGCAAAAACATACATGCACATACATGCAACTAATACCGGCACATAGACTTTAAATTTGTTTTTCTACCTGCTAAAAAGGTATATGTATATACATATGTTTGGAGCTGTCCAGGAAACATACTTCCAGGTCTGTGAGGAAAGCTGGGTTTTGGGAATTGCCTCCTTCACTTGGTCGTGTGAAACTCCAGTATTTCAAACGCTTGGGTGGGTGTGTTTCCAATGGGAAATATTCTCCCTGGCCTCCTAAGCCCACATTATATTGGCTCATACAATATAGACAGCAACTTGTCCTAATTTTTGTGTACATGGGCCCAGTCTGGGCTGCACTAAAGTCAGTAAAAGTTTTGCTGTTCAGCTCATTGGCAGCAGGATTAGACTTTCTGTTTATATTACTTTTTTTCTATCTGTGATTTAGTTTTTCTGCCAAGGTCTATAACCATTGATGTCAAGCAGTGATAGGGAAGGCAAAAGGAGAGGGAGACACGATCTTTTTTTACTTGAAATACTATATATTGAACATTTAAGCATGTTACCAGTTGTGTACAAAACGTACAGTTCTTTATATGAATGCCTACCTTCCCAGACTAGAATAACCCAGAGAAGTCACTCTGTACTTCACCCTTGTATGAGGGCTCTTACAGGTATTTGTATATCTTGAGCCCTTCAGGCATTATGTAAATGCCTGAAGAGCCAAGAGCAGGAATATGCCCATGAGTTGTTCTTAGAAAACTGGGTAAAGAATAGTCTAAAGTCAAAGCTAACTTTCTTTCCTTTCCCTCTCTCTCTTAGTCTGTGCCTCACATGGGCCATAAACCAATATCCTCTATTCTCCAGAAGCAGCAGGAGCAGTGGCTAGTAGCATAAACATGCAGATATAAAAATTCGAGCTCATTCAACCATAATTGACCAAAAAGAAAATGAAGTGAAAACAAAAAGCTTAGTTACACAGCTAAGAAACAAATAATGCCTTTCCCTAACACATAAGGATACCTTTCTCTCTGTCCAATTAGAGATGCGCAGGAGATTCAGGTTTCAAGTGGGGTTAAAAGCGTTATGACTTGTCTAGCCAACGCACGTGAACCCAAAGGCTATTTTTGCCTGGGAGCGTATCCTTGGCACACAGAGCAGCTGCAAACAGGCAGCTACACTGTCCCCTCTGTGCTGCTGCCCAGATGATGCGTGAGCATCCTTTCTCTGCCGCGCTGGAGGGGGCGGCCAGAAGAGCAGCGTGGCAATGGCAGGCGTGTGAGCAGCATGGGCGAAGACCACCATGGCCAAGGCCTCCAGAAGTCACTGTGAGGACACCATGGCCTGGTGGGGGCAACTGAGCTCCCCCTGTGCTGTGCTGCGCTGCTGGGGAAGGAGGGCAAACTGCCTAAGGGTGGGCTCTGGCTCTCAATCCTTCCTCGGCCCCGAGTGGGAAAACATCACGGCTGGTACTGGGCTGGAGCATGGACATGTCTCACCTCCCCACATTATTGACAGACAGATGCTCTTACTAAAAAATTGAGGGACAAACCCAATTTTCCCTAACAAAGTAATAGACTTGCAGGCACAGGAATTTCTTGTGGGTTTGGATCACTGCTGCAAAATATAATGGCGAAAGTATCCTTGCTATGTCCCTTCTCCAGCACATACGGTTACACAGAGCTGCTCCCAGTTGCCCAGACTGGGCTCTCAGTTACACAGAGGTAAATCTAGGGTAAATCCACGAGACTCCAAGAATAAACAATACGAAGCCCGGGACTGAGAGAGAAGATTCAGGGAGCTATAGACTGGGTAGTCTGTTATCAGTCATGGATTAAACACTGCAACAGCTATGGTGAATTGCACGGAGAAGAGACTATTGCCAGTACATGGCTTCACAGGAGCTGGCATTGTAAGAGGAACTGCTGGTCTTTTCCAAACACAAATACAGGCCTACTTGACAAATGAAACTTACATTCAATCTGGCTACTAGTATTCCTTGACAATGTCTGTTTTAACACCCCTAGGTTAAGAACTCACAGTATGTGGAATGAAAATGTAACTTTTCAAAGCAAAAATGAACTTGTTCATGGATTTTAATGCAAATGTAGCACAGTAGCAACACTGCATATTTCTGGGGATGAATGCTGTACAACACTCGGTAAGACCGCTGCCCAAACATCGCCCCCAGCTCTGCTTTCCTCCGACTGCGAAGTGCCAGAGGAATTCAAAGAGAATTTTGGCAAGGCAAGGGGTCAGCAAGGAAATCTTAGAGTGGGAGGCTGCGCAGAGCACGATTCAGTCGTTGTATCAGAGACAAAGTTTGGGGATCACTGGCTGCAGATACTTGCAAACAGAAATGGCTGCACACATGGGGCTTCTCCATCCTGCAAGCAAAAACGTGTCATAAGATGCAGTGGTTGGAAGCTGGAGCTAAAGCAGTTCATCCCTGGAGCAAGGTGTCCTTTCATAGCTGCTGAAGGCAGCGCTGCCTGTCTTGGGGGAAGAAGGATGTCCCGTCACTTGGAGATTCTGAGACAAGCTTGGGAGGCTTTCTGAAGGACATGCTCTACCCCAGCTTCTGGGAAAGCCCTGTTGCCTGTGTAACGCAGGAAGCCAACAGGATGATCGCAGCCGTCCCCTCTGGTCTCAGAGCCTGTGAATAAAGGAGTGGAAGCGCTTTGCTTTCGCAGGGGCATGTGTTGATACGAAAGCTCCCTGGTCATTTAAGCATTTTGGGGTCTTTATTTTATAGGCAGGGATAATGTCTAAATACACATTATTTTTTTAACACTGCCACCCCCTCTTGTGCTTTGTAGAGTCCCAAACTACAGTTGCAGAGCTGTGGTCAGGATAAAAGCCGACAGACCAGCCATAAATCAGCCAGAACCGAGTTCCTTAACCTTTCATATTAACCTCTTGCATTGACTTGAGTTAGGTGCTATGCTCTGCTGTTATAAATCATCCTGCAGTGAATTTATGAGCTTCAGCACAATAAAGGGTTTTTTCTTTATCCCCCCCACCCCCCACCCCTTTCTCTTAGTGCATTTTAGAAATTACGCAGGAAAGGCCTAATGACTGGGATCTGTGAATATTGCTAACTCTTTTTCCCTACCAAAGGGATCTGGCAGGAAGATGTGGGGGTTGGGAGTGGAGGGAAGGACTCTTGATTTTACTTGCTGGTGACATGATCAGGAAAGCCTGTTCTAAAAACTCCAAGAAACCATTAGCTGCCCCTTGGAATAGAAAATAAAATAAAATAAAATAAACTAGTAATGAAACCCATTTGGGGGTTAAAATAGCAATCTGTTCACTTGGATGCAGTCATCACCCTGCTGATTTCCCCAAATCCCTTGGTGCATAAGGACAGTGGGCTTCGCCCCACGGACCCTGGGTCTGTGCGCAGAGCTGGCTTTATGTCAGAGCTATCCAGAGGTGTGGGAGTGTTTTGAGATACTTACACACTGATGAGCTACGCGGCTCACACCTGTGTCCTGGCACCTTTCAGTCCATCTATATGAAGCGTTTCCATCATGCTGGTGACTGCAGCATCTGACCCGAGCGGTAAGAAGTTCAGTGTCACTACTGGTGAGTGTGCTCCTACTTCTAGCTCTGACAAGGCAATTAATGCTGACGAGCATCACATTGCAGGCACATCCAAGACCTGCTCGGCCTTGCCGAACGGGGGTCCCTGACCCCATGGCCAAAAGCAGCTGCTCTCCCATGCAGGACTATTGCCACAGGGCCTCCAGCGTGGCCGGGAGGGCTGGAGGTGCAGCCTCCTCATCTCCACACCAGCACCGTGGGCCCTCTCGGAGGTACCTCAGTGACATCTGACACAGCTGCCAAAGACAAAATGGCCACTTCACTTAAACACAACTGCCGAGCTCCAGAAAGACTTTTCTTTCTTTTTTTTTCCCAGGGGAGCCGATTTCACTCGGCCGTTTGTATTTATTAGTGCAGCTGCTGCTCCTGAAAATCAGGGCCAGGGACCAGCCGGGCTGTCCCCCTCCGCCGGCAGCGCGGGGTGACAGTGGGGTGACAGCGAGGTGGCTCCTGGCGGCCGTGCTCCCTGGGGCTTTGTTCCTCCCGCCTGGCAGCAGCGCAGCTGTTCCCCGTCTAACCCTTAGGGAGCAAGGCAAATCCTCCGCAGCAAAAATTAAAAAGAGCGGGTTTCCTGGTTACCTGCGAAGCAGGGGTGAGGATCTGCGTATTTTTTGTGCGTGCTTCTTTTTTTTTTTTTTTTATGATGTGTAAAGAAAACTCAAGAGGCTTTGCTGAAAGTTTTCCCGTTTTCTCTTTCTCCTGCCCTTGCCCCATCTCCCTGGGTCTGTCCATGAACTTGCTGCTGTCTATTGCAGATATTGGGGGAGTGCTCATGGCGTGCACGCTCTCACTCCTCAGCGGGACGTGCAGCACGGCCACGGCCAGCCGTGTCCCAGCCCCTCGCCCCGCGTGGGGCTCCATGAGCTCCAGTGGGCTCCACCAAGCCAGCGGGTAGGGACGGACCAGAGAGAGTGGAGAAACGTCCCCACTGCCCCCCTGTACGGAGGTGGGCTGTACTACCCTCCTTCGAGTGGTAAGGAGCATCTCGCATCTCCAAAGCTGGGGAGGCCAGAGGCACCCTGCATCTCCTCCTGCCCATCTCGCTCCCTTTTTCCTCCCGGTTTTCCCACACTGCACGTTTCTCTGTGGGGGAGACTCCGCTCAGAGAAGATCCGCGGGGACGGGGCCGCGCCGGCGGAGCAATGCTCCGGCGCCGTCCCCAGGCCCTGCAGCTTGGCAGGGCTGCAGCCTCGCAGGGATTTCATCTGGCTTCACGCTCACTCAGCGCAGAACAGCGACCGTCCCCAAGGACACCAAGCCCGCAGGGGCACCCCCTGTCCCCTCCCTGGCACTGCGGAAAATGGTTGTCATGGCCAAGGGAAAGCAGGCAGCAGACAAAAGGCCTGGCTGCGCTGGCCAGACAATGCGAGGGGATATTTCCAGTTAGGAGTTTGTTTACCTTTTAGAAAAGTTAATTGGCTCCTTTTGATCTTCCAGTGAAAACCACAAAGGAAATTTTGTTAGAGCAGGAGAAAACTCAAGCCTGCAAGTCACTCTCCCAGCTCCAGATATTCATTAAAACAATTGTTTATTCTTAATTTAAAGAAAACATTAATTCCCCCCCACCCCGCCTCGCTTATTATTAAGTCTACTACGTCCCTAGGCTAAAGTGCTCTCTCCACAAATAATCTTCCTGACAGCTGCCAGCTTGGTGCAGTTTATAACCTGTCTTTAGAATATATATACATACATATATATACATATATATATGTGTGCGTGTATACAGCAAGAGCTGTGTTTATAGTGGTGTTGTCTTTCAAAATTGACAAACAGGCCATTCAAAATTCATAGAAATCTCAACAGTCTAAAGAAAAATCAGGATAAGTTTAGAGAATGCTACTTAATTTTCAAAATATGAATTTTGCCAGCATGCTGAAACTAAAATAATTCCTAATTCCAAGTTTGATACAATTAAGATGAAGATGTGACAAGAAAATATTTCTTTTCTTTTCTTTTTTTTTTTTTTAGGTTGATTTAATTAGTAGAGCTATAATAGGAAAGTAAGTAATGCAATCTATTTATGGACAGATATCTCTCTGCACAATAATAGACAATAAAAATAAAGAAAATCACTAGGCAAAAATAGCTGATTCTTTTTCTCAAGCCTCTTCTAGTAATTTCTCAGGGGCAGTAGACAGCAGATCTTTGCTGCTTGTATTATTTTTGCTTCAAACAAAAGTATTCACTCCTCCTTTTATGAAATCTCTGGCTATTTTTATGAAGAGATTAGAGGGAAAAAAAAAAAAAGTCACTCAGCAGCACACCCACCATGTACACACATTTAGAATGATATTGTAGAGCAGAAAAATTTAGTGATTTAGGATTTAGTGAAAATACGGCTTGTGACAAACAACGGCACAACAGAAACAAACAAATAAGATCTGACCTCATGGTCAGAGGAATTAAAAAAAATTTTTAAACAGATAAAAATCTGAAAGGACAATCTCAGAGAAAGTTTGTGTGCTGAACTCACAAGCCCCGATGGTGAACCAGCACGGCTCCAAGGCAGGGAGTTAATGGGGAAGGTCCCTGAACGATTTTCTTGTTCTCATTGTAAAACTGAGCTATACGTGGTGCCCACCAATCTTCCTCTGCATGTATATACATGGGGACACAGCGACATGCGTTTGTTTCTCTTTGTCTATATACACACTTTCGTACAAATATAAACTCTTGTTAGAGGATAAACACTTGGAAGACAAAAAACCAAATTAACGTGCAGCAAAGATACCACTTGGTGATTATCAGAGCAGAATAAAGCAGAGTCATTCTGCAAAGAGAATGAACGCTCTGTGCATAATTACAACATCATGGTCGAGACATTTAATTTTAGTTTTAAAAGGCTACATAATTATTGGCCAAAATGTGACAAGTAAGCATAGCACTAATATGTAACATATTAAGCAGAGTTTTATAGTTTTCTTGCTATGTTTTTCAGTGGTAATTTTTGAATCAACAAATGGGACATATCAGCCATTCAAAAATAAATTACAGTATTTCTCTTCCTTGTTTTAGCACACATTTATAAGAAATACGGTGCTGCCAAAATCTAGCTTTAAATCATTAAAACAATAAAAACAGAACTAAGTTTGGTATTTTTTTGTAGCAGAAACAGACAGTTTAGAAAACATCCTGGAAGATGTTACAATTCTTACAAAAAAAAACTTATACTGTGTTTGGCATTTCCAGTTGCCTTACATTAGTGCCTTTTTCCAACCATGAATATTTCTCTTTTTCAGTCACTATAAAGATACTCGCAAACTATTATGTTGTGTAAAATAAAGACAACGCAATATTTTTGACTGGCAAATTGGAAAGGTATTGTTCTTTATTTATTATTTTTTAAGCAAAGAAATCATAATAAGAATGCATAAATGCGAATGCTGTCTAATAAGAAACAAAGCCTACTTGACTGTTGTTCGTTTAAAATGAAAGGCAAATAAAGCCAGTTGGAGCTCTCCAGTTTTATCCTTTCCAGAGCACTATTCTAAACAGCATAATTTTTCACATTTTCCCCACCAGAAACAAGTGTGTAGAATTACTGAGAAATACCATTTTTTTGGTAACAGCAGAGGGAACAACCAAAACAAAAATTTCTGCAGGTTGGTAACTAAAATGATATAATTCTTACGAGGGTGGGGAGGAGAAAGGGAATGAGAGAGTGTTGAAAAGCGCAATCAGGCAGCAAAACGCAAGTGCCTCGCTGCCAAATCCAGCTCAGTGTTAAAGCAAATAAGTTACTCAGCAAAGAAAGAAAAGTTCAGACCCTACCTTTGTCAGCTGGAAAGTAGTGGGCAACGCGTTCCAAAAGTGGGTATGACCTGCACTGCCTATACGGTACGCCTTACCTTAAAATCTATACATTTCTAACCAAAACAGCTTGGAGCAATTCACATAAAACAGACCCAAATGTTACCCATTCCATGTAAAAGATCAGGTTTCTGTCTCAGCTCAGCCTGTGATATCAGGCTGGTGTTTTTTTTAAAATATGTATTCTTATGTTTCCAATCCTCCGACACACTTTTTTCATCTCGGTAAAGTTCTCTTTTTCGGCAAGGGTGTGCGGGAAGGATTTCAAACTTGTCAGGGCTCTCTCTTTTCAGTACAATTAAGCTTTCACTTGATCATTTTGAAAGCTGGAATGATTTGCTGTGGTCACTGACTCTTTATTATTAATATTGTTGCAGATACATAAAGTTTACTGCAAGCTGTAAATATGTCAGGTTTTGCCGTGGGGTTTACTAATAAAGAACTCTTAGAGGGGGATTATTGATGGGAAAGATAATCTTTTCAATAAGGGTTCCTGCTTTTTTTTTTCCCAGGGCGGGCACGGCGCGGGGCACTCCGCACCCAGGGAAGCGCCAGATCTCCGCAGACTTTGCTGCAGGCAGCGCGCAGGGAGAATCGGGCACGGCACTTCTGCTCCTGCCTTTCTCCGGACCGAGTGCGATTCTCTCTTTCAGCACGATTTAAAATGCCCTATTAGTTTTATTAATACCCTCGGTGCTATAGTTTTTTTTTTTTTTTAAATAGTTTGAGACCATAAGGAATTGATTGATCATCAAATGACACTTCCCAGTTATTTCTGTAGGTGTCACCTTGGGTTAGCGCAGTGGTATTAAACGTAGTGAGTACTTTCATTTCTTTCAAATTCTGGCCACATAATTTGGCTAATTAGTTCTTTTTTAAATGAACAAAACAGAACTTCTCTTCTGCCAGCATTTTTCTTTCTTCTGAAAAATCTTGTTATTGAATATGTATATATTTGGTCAAGTCACAATAAGTGTCCAATCAGTCATTCTTAATTCACTTTGGTATTCACTGTAATAACAATAAACAATTTTGGGCTCATCTGGTGTTAATGTGGCTGTCGTACAGTTGCCCAGAAAAATTCTATGCACATTTACTATTAATTAAATGCATCACTATGAATTGTGAGAAGAGAGAAGAGAAGAGAAGAGAAGAGAAGAGAAGAGAAGAGAAGAGAAGAGAAGAGAAGAGAAGAGAAGAGAAGAGAAGCGAAGAGAAGAGAAGAGAAGAGAAGAGAAGAGAAGAGAAGAGAAGAGAAGAGAAGAGAAGAGAAGAGAAGAGAAGAGGCACACATGGAGCCCTGTCTGGTCTGAAGTGCTTGACTTACACAGTATTGGGAGGGAGGGGAAATTAGTAGTGAAATAAGTCCGTATTGCTTCAGCAGTTGCATCTAATCCAAAGCTTAAATTTTACTGTCATCCAAATAAAATCTAGGCAGCACAAGTACCTCTAGATTCTGCAATATATGTTTGAAGAACTTCTTTATAAACATACAAAATAATGTCTTCTTTATGAGAGAAAAAGGTTTTGTGCTCCTAGGTGAGTGCAGCCAGGACCCTGTGCTGGTGGTGCCGCTGACCCGGTGAGTAGGGAGGGAGCCCTGGGGCTCTGCGGTGGGACAGACCTCGGTGCACCTGCGCCCTGCGGTGCCTTTTGCTGCCTCTCTGCCCTGGCTGTCTGTGCCTTCTCCTTCACGGGGTGTTTGCGGTGTTGGCGAGCGCCCAGGGGTAACGGGGAGAGGGTGCAGAGGCAGGAGGTGTGCTGGGTGCGCTGAGCGGGATGAACCACGCAGGGAGGGACAGCACGGCTGAGGTTGCGCTGATGGAGAGGGGACGGGGGATTGCGAATGCAGAGCAGGAGGGAGCTCTGCAGGCAAAAAACCCCAAACCTCAGCTGTCATCGGGATGAAATAATGAACGGCTGAGACCTAGGCTGGGTAAAGCAACCGTGTTCAGGAAAGCCTGTAACCTCATGCTTGCATTTAAGCCGTGCTGGTGTCGAATCAGTGCTGTCCTGAGGAGCAGCAGATTTAAGCACGTACTTAAGAGTTTCCTGGCTTCGTGGCCCAGGATGGAGGAGGCTGGCCGGGCGGCTGCAAGCTGCGGGCAGGGGTTTTCTGCACATGGTCACAGCCACAGCGGAGCAGAGCTGAGCCTGCTCAGAGTCAGCTCTTAGTTTTGATGTATAATTGCAAGCAATTCCCATTGAGGTCCAGGAAAGCTGAACAGGGGCCTTGTTTACTTTACCCGTCTTATTTTTTCCCCTGAAGGCAAGCAGCCAGGGTTAGGTTTCAGCCTGGTGGCTGCTTGGGCCAATGACGCAAAGGAACAAGGACTCGTTTGCTCCATTCTGCTGAGCCCATGATAGTCTCTGGGTACTACAACTTACTCGTAATGTTAATGAAGTCCCTTAACATAAACACTGCTTTTCTAACACACTCCATGGGGACATGGAAAAATCCCTTGGCTTCAGCTCAGGAAGAGGCTGGGGCAAACAGAGACACATAGTGGGTATAATCCATCAGAGAAAAAACCTGCTTATTTCCAGCTGGCCTAGGTAGTTATTTAAACATGATCTTTGTCTTGCCCCCTCTCATCCTCGCTGCCCAGTGTCAACGCTTGCAGGCAGGAATGCATTAAACTGATGCAACAGGTTGGCTTCCTCACACCGCCCGCTGCCTTCTGGTGGTGGCCTCGGCTGCTGAAGCAGCGCAGCGCCAGGATGCCTACTGCTTTGACAGGCAGAAATTGTCTGCTGTTGACTCAGGCAAAAGGGTATGCATTGGTTTTAGTGGAGTGAACCTGAACTGCTTCTTCAAATGGTAAATTACAAGGAAAAGGGAGTTCTGAAAGAACCAAAATGACTAGTGAGTTGCTTCAGCTGAAAAAACTGGATGGAAGAATAAAAAAAATGTCAAAACAAGATTTTTTTTTCCTTTTTTTTTTCCAATGATATGATTCAGTTTAGAAGAGTAAAATTAATGTAGTTAAAGGAAAAACAAAAACAACAACAACAACAACAACAACAACAAAAAACAAGTTAAAAATGGAAGTGGGAGAAAAATAAATTAAATAGCTCCGAATCACTTTGAGTTTGAGGAACCATTTGGAGCTGGAACAAAACAGAAGATGGGCAGCTTTTCCATTGTTCCCTCAAAATGTAAAAAACTCTAACTTGATGCCAACTGTTGAATTTTAGCTTACTCCAAATTTCAGTTTTGCATCTGAACTAAAAACCCCTTCACTTGTGCAGTGCTAGTGCTGAGCTAAACGGTCTGCCCAGACCTAGTCTGACCTGGGATTCACTCCTCTAAACAAAACTCTTCCTGGTGTTTTGGTGTATCAGACTTATTTCTCATGCTGACGAATAACAGCCATTCACTGGTCCAGCTATTGGCATCTGTCAAAGTAGAAAATACCTCACCTTCTGCACATGGCTGAGGGTTGTGTTCCACAGGCCGAAATGGGGCTTGGGGGTGTGACTGGAGCACCCTGGCATGATGAAAAGCTCTCACACCTCCCAGTAGAGAAGACAAACAGAATGATTCTTTTGTGAAAATCACATTATTTCCCTGGTCTTGTACACATCCACATGGCCTTCCTGGAGGACTAGGATAAGCAGATAGGCTAGAGCCCTCAGTGCATTGTGATGTTTTTTTACTACCTTGCTGACAGCTCAGGCTGTAGTCCGTCTGGCAAAACTAGGAACAGCCCAGGGCGAGACAGGGTTTGTTGCCTGGTGATGAAGAGCAGAAAAAAAAATGGCAGGGGCTACTACCAGTTTGAGCCCTCAGGTCTGGAAAATGTAAAGTCCTTGCTTAACTGCATCTTCGTCTCCATCTCGCCTACCTGTAGTGATACTGCTGAACCAGGAGCCCAGCCAGAGCTAGGTGTCTACACTCAGTGCAGACAGACCAGCTCTCCCAGCAGTAACCACCACTCCTGAGGAATGCGCCCCGTGGAGGCATGGGGACGTGGGGACAGGGGGATGGCTCTCCCTTCAGAGGTGCCTGCTTCTCTCCATTGACCAGACAGGGAGCATGCAGGGGACAGCTTATCACAGAATCACAGAATGGTTGGGGCTGGCAGGGACCTCTGGAGGTCATTTGGTCCAACCTCCCTGCTCAAGCAGGGCCACCTAGAGCAGTTTGCCCAGGTGCATGCCCAGGTGGCTTTTGAAGATCCAAGGATGGAGACTCCACAACGTCTGGGCAACCTATGCCAGTGCTCCATCACTCACACAATTAAGAAGTGCTTCCTGATGTTTAGATGGAAATGGATGTTTATGCCTGGTGAGGTGAATTCCTGCCGAGAACCACTGAACTGAGGGGACATAAAGACATCCCTGGACTCATAAGAGGAGTGTAAAATCTTAAATATGAAAGAACTGCTCAGCAGAGGCTAAATTTATCTGCCTGGCTGGTACTATGACCTGTAAAGGCTGTAGTCTGTGTCCTGCGAGTTTGGGTGTCATTTTCAACCTGAACAAACTGCCTCTTTTGAGGGCATCTCCTATGTAGCAGTGATAGAGCTCTGCTTTCTTCATGACTGTGACAAGTTTTGTGCCTCTTTGGAAGATGAGTTGTGAAATTTATCCTTTCACCAGAATCTGCATGAAATTGGTGCATTTTCCCCTTGAGAAAGCCCCTGAAACTGATAGCCATCGACCAAAGAGGCCATGAAATTCTCGAGTTTACTGCAGTGCATCAGTCTTTCAGTCTTTTAGACCAAGTGATCAGGCAGCGAACACAGTGCATCTCTGTGTGGTTTGCAGCCTGCCACCAAAGAAAATAGACATATTCTGACCAGCTTGAGCTGTGTGCTTCTAGTACATTTGGCAAAAGAATTACAAATTACTTACTTTTGAAACAATAGGATCAGGCAGATAGCTGTTGAAGAAAGTTATTGGAGAAAGATGCAGTGTATTACTGCAAAGCTCAATGGATCTACAATCAATCATCTGCTATTCAGTTCCCTCCACTGAAGAAGGAATTAAAAGAAAATTTAAAAGTTAAGAAGATGGTAATTCAGAAAGAGAAGATAGAGGTTAAAGGAGCAGATAACAGTTTTGATGTTTTTTTTCTTCTCCCATTAGGAAGAAATGGCAACAGGCTGCACCCTACAACTTAGTTTCCCCAGGGACAAAGGGAAGCACACCGCTCACGCTGGCATGGTTGTTATCTGCGTATGGAATGCCAATTGTCAGCACCTGGCAAGAGGCTGGATCAAAATAGAGAGCATCTCTGCAAGGAAAGACTGCAAAAGTAAAGGTAGGTTCTCCTAGGCTTCAAAAGCCAAGTCAGTGTCTCCTACACATAGTGCAGACCCAGGACAATGCCACCATCTGTAGAGATGCTGGCCCTGAGCTGCATGTGCTCAGCAACTGAAAACCTGGACACCAAGCCCTTCCGAGGAATTTAAGCAGAAGGAAAACGTCCAAGAGGAGCACAAGATGTGAGAACACAGGCACAGGGCACAGCTGGAAGGGTAACGCCAGCAAGGACAGGACAAAGAGAAGGTGGGGTACTGGGGAACGTGGTCCAGGAGGAGCACAGGGCTGAGAGGGTGGGAAAAGGTGACAGCAGACCTTTCCTGGAGGGGATGTATAGGCTGGAAAACAAAGCTGATGAACGGAATAAAAATGTGGTGAATGGGAAAAGGAGGGAAGGCTAGGGGATGAGAGAGCAGAAATGGGGAAAGGTTTAATTAGAATTCAGGTATAGTTTTGATTTCTGTGCCCTTTGTCCTTATGAACATTTCTTAATAAATTCAGGGGTCATTAATTATCTTTCTTGCACCCTTCCAAAGATCTGATCTTGAATTCCTCCTGTGGTGAAAGCCCTCAAGCTGACACTCAGTGCTTTCTGGAGGCAATGATAAGCATCAGAGGGAAGCTGAGTACCAGCCTTTGTTTTTTTCCCTGGGCTCTGAGGTGCTTTTACTTGTTTGCCTGGTTTGTGACTGTAGGAATCCTTGTGCTAGATCTAAGGAACTAGCTGGATGAACAAACTGGGTGGTGGCCAATGACTACTGCTTCATAAGAAACTGGGAAAAAATAATTTATGGACAATTTTTGGGCTAATTTTCTAAAGAGATTTCTTTTTTTCTCCAGACCTCAGGCAACTGGAATTTGGCCTGTCTTGAAGCATGCTGTCCCTTATTGTTAATTACCTTAGTGCCATCTGGATATTCTTATTATGAATATTAAATCTCCTCCTTCAAAGGGTGTAGATAATACTAGGCGTTGGAACGGGTGGCAAGATCCCACCAAAGTGTCCACCAAATCATACTTATCTGCAGAGAACACTTTATAAGAAGAAAAAATAGGAGCCGTAATAATTTTAAATAAGAGCTGGTTAATATATCTACAGAGAACTTGAATTTCAAGCCTTGCGCAGTTCCAAGCGGAGGGCATTGCTTAATGTTGGTATTTCATAAATTCCCTCACTTTGAGCTGGAGAAGCCACCTCTTTATCCTTTGTTGGGAGAACACAGATGTACTTTTTAAAGCCTCGATTGACTAGAGAAAGCCACACAGTCAGATTGTGGCACAAGGGATCAGAAGCTGAACACTGGAACATTTTGTTCTCAAAACACCACATTGGTTTCCACGGTCATATTTTCTGCCCTGCAGTGGTGGCTGCAATGCATTCCCCTACATGGGCAGAAGCCAGCACTTGAAAATCTGTAACCTTGGCTATTCCTTGCCACTCTGACCATGGAGGTCTCTGACTTGCAGCAAAAGTTGTTTCAGTCATGGGCTCTGTATCCACAGTGGTCACCAGTCCAGCTCCGCAGCTGCTAGTGTAATGCAGCTGCTTCTCTGCATGTACGTAGGAAATAAACGGTTATGATATAGTGCCGAGGCATGCAGTGAATGCATAAGGATGTACACAGATATGTAGTCTTGAGCAGCAGAACACAAGCCAGCTGAGTATGAATAAAGCAGTGCTGAAACTCCCAAATTTGGTGCAGGAAGATTCTTTGCATCAGCAACCAACCAACACATCCCTGACATGGGATGACCTTCCCCTCTGTAGGTCTTTGGAGAAGATGCCAGGGAAGAAGGCAGAAGCTGCTGGTATTTGAGATAGTCATGGTTTTTTTTTTTTTTTTTTCTTCCTCCTTGCTCTTGGGTCTCACTCCCATGCTTATGTCTCTACAGACCTTAGCCCAGCATCTTTGGGCAAACCTTCTATCATCTGCTGAATTTTCAGCTGTTTTAGCTTCCTTATGATGTGGGTGATTGTTTTTCAGATAAGACACATAGTGTAGGATGGGTATATTATTACTGTGTCATTTTACCTCTGATCATTTCATTAAAAAGCTTTTACAGCTCCATCACAAGCTTTTAGGTCATGGGTTGAAACAGGAGGATAATACGCCCTGGCTTGTGGAACACAATTTGTTTACAGGGTAAGGGGAAAGGCAGGTGCACAATGGGGAGGCAGCAGCCAGATGAAGGAGAACATCTGGAAGCTGTGCAACTCTGGCTTGGAGACTGTGCATTGAAATAACTTTGTTGGTCTTATAAGAGCTTTAATGTGTTTTGAGGTGCTTTGTTACCATTTTGCTTTTAGAAGAAAGAGTATTGCTCTATGTCTCATTGTGGGGGCAGTAGCATGATTTTGAGTCTTGACTGCCCTCACTAATCAATTTCTATCCTGGATGGTGGAAGGGGTTGCACATTTGAAATTGCACCTGTGCTTTCCTGAGAGATGAGATGAGACTTAAGTATCACACTGGTCTCATGCTGACTTTCTATCTGTTTCGTGTGACATTGGCCATGTTGCTTGAGATATTCACACCTCGGACAGCCTGCCTCCCAGATGAGCGGGACAGTTTTGTGACCCACCTTCCAGCAGTGTTGTGACTCTCGAGATGATGCGGGAAAAGGCACAGCAAGAATGAAAGAAGTGGAAGACAAGACATTACTGGGGTGTTGTCTGTAAGTCTTTCGCCGTGGAGTTCAGCCTTCAGTATCAATTCAAACCTGCCACCTGATCTTTTCACGATTTATTATCTTCTTTTTCATTGTATATAATTATACTTATAGTGTTATATTTTATATTATAAATCTTTAAATTATAATTTAAAACCTATCCAGACTCTCAACCCTGTTCTTTAAATCTTGGATGTGGATGAATCACTTGCCTCTTTCCTTGGGCCGTGCCTTAAATGTTCTGTTTCATAGTAGGCAATTGGCCATAAAAGATGAACTGTTACAAGACAGGCAGCCGTAGGCTGTGTTTCAGGCAGTCTTCAAGCTACTTAGAGCTGTTTAACACACCGTAGCATGAACTATGAATCGACATGTTTGTTCTGCCACTTAACCCCCAAGAGCTTTCAGCCCCTCCTAACCCAATAGCTTAGAAAACCAGACAACGGTCAATGCTCCTATGTTCAAGAGAAATGATTCCTGACACAGGGGATTATTTTCTCTTTTTACAAGATACCTATCTCCTTTTTCCTGCACTCTGCTAGCCTCCATCTACAGAATCTAAAAGCTGTAACATAATTTCTCCCAAATGTCACAGGAAGACACATGGTCTCAGTGTGTCTGATCTTCTCGCCCTTCCTCCAAGTGCCCTGGATCTTCTGAAAATGAGATAAATGACTGTGAAAGATAATGGTTAATTCCAGAGGGAACAGCTTATGTAAAAACGCTGCCCATTTTGTGTCTAAGTAGTTTGTGCTTTTTATATTTTTATTCGAGTGAAATTGAGGTTTCACAAAGAAATTTCACAGGCAGATGCCTTCTCACTAACCTACCCTTGCAGTTACTGTGATATTGCTTGTTTTCCTTCCTTCCTTCCTTCCTTCCTTCCTTCCTTCCTTCCTTCCTTCCTCATGCATCTGCAGGAGGAGTGCAGGACTGCAGACTCACCACCAGCCAACGAATCCTTCCTTCCCTCCTCCTCCACCTCCTGCCGTCATGGTGCAGAACCTTTGTTCTTGCTCTGCAGCCAAGAAGAAGGGTAGAAAAGGAGCTTATGACATAGTTTAACTATGTTGATTTTTTTCTGTTAACTAATACAACATGTTCAAAGCTTTGACTTTGTATAAGCAGAGGAAAAGAGATGTTAGGAAAAAAACAATTATGAAAGATAAAGGAATCACTTGAAAGTGATCCAGCCATGCTGTGCCATTGCTGTAACCAAGCGCAGGACAATCTTTCCAGGTCTGGAGAAAGTTAGCAAAGTTTAGCACTGCATTGTGGGAGGCAGATGCAGAATCACATATGTTAATATCTACTCTTAACAGAGTGTTGACCTGAGTGGCAATATTCATATGTGGCTCAGAATCATCACTAAGACATGGTGCTTTAAGAGACATCAGTTTGGTTTAAGAATGCCTCAGATGAAAGAAATCACATTTAAACTTTAGCTGCAAACTCAGAAGCTCTGTTAAATGTATCTGGGGTTACATTTCAGTGAGCATCCACAAATTCGGGTGAAGTTCATCAAAGGGATCTCAGAGGTTCATGAGCTTTTTTGTTGGAGCTAGCTGTGTGAAACCTGGAGAACTGGAAAATTTTACACAACTTAATCTTTGAATGTTGTGGTTCAGCCAAATCCCTCCACCGAGTGAAATGGTGAAGGCTGGAAGTTGCACAGCTTGGTTACATACACAATAAAGATGCCATCTCTGCCCTGGGGATCTTATGGTCTAGGCTGACATTCAGGGCCCCTCAGCTGCCTGCATTGCAGAGTACTTACTCATGGATAACTATGAGTGACAACATTAATTTACCACCCAGGGACTGTGAAGACAGATCTGATAGTGCTTGCGGGGGGTGGGCCTCTATATTACAGAAAGCATAATGTCAAATAAGGGAAACAAGCTAATCACATCAACACCTATCACAGTCTCTATTTACCGGAACTCTAGAGAAGCGGGGGGCTCGTTAGGGGAACATTAATACTAGTGTGCTTATGATGTAGTATTGATCAGCCTGTCAATTTTTGATGGTGTTCATGAGATGTTAAGGAGAATTAAAGAAGCTGCAAAGGAAGAAAGCACAATGACAAGAGGGAATTTTGTGCATCTCCAGGTTGGCAGGACAAATGCTTTACAAAGGTGTCATAGGGACATTACAGTGTCAGACCCCATGAATGACTGTATCTTGGCATAGCAGGACCCTTGTGTTTAGCTATGGGCAGTTCTCACACCAGACCCAGCTCTTGTGCTGCATAAAGTGGAGGCACTAGCTCAAATGGGAGTACCAGGACAAGAGGAGTTAGAAAGTGAGGAGTAATGATGCAGAGGAGCTGTCATTCACACCAGAGTCTGAGAAGAACTCAAATGAAAGTGCTGATGTGAGGGGTATGCCAATGCTTAGATCAGCCCCTGAAAGTGGCAAATGTGAAGCCAGCCTTTAGGGAAGGTTCCAGGCAGATTTTTGTAGTCAATGGTTGCTATTAATATGTATAAGTATAATATAATAAGCCACGTGGCTTGTGTAGAGGGAAAGTAAGTCTCCTGAATCTAACAGAGTTCTTTAAAGAGTCAGGAGGTACATGGAGGAAGGTAATCTAACAGACCTATACCACTTGAATTTCTGAAAGAGCATTTGCAAAAGCTAACTAATGAAAATAAACTCTCTTGTGGCAATAGGGAAGGAAACAGAGAAAAAGAATAGGCTCAAATAATCAGCTTTCACAATAGAGGGAGGTTACCCGCAGGGTCCTCTGAGAATCCTTCTGGGACCGTGTGTGTTCAGAAATGATCTTCCAGAAGAAGGCATAAACAGTGAGGTGATAAAATACAGATGATACAGTACTAATCTGGGTAGTCAACCCAAAAACTAAATGGAAAGGGTTGCAAAATAACTACAAATGACTAGCTACAAAATAGGAAATTAAATGTTGCAAAAGTAATATATACAGAAAAAAAATAGTCTTGATGAAACAGACCCGATAACAGGCTTTAACTGGATTACGTCCACACAAGAAAGTCAGGTATGATAGTTACCTGAAAACAACAGCAGCAAACAGGAAAGGAAGTGACCATTGTATGGGTCACCCTGTAGGGGATCTCCAGCCTACTGCTCTGAGGGCAACCTATCAGACAGCTGGGCTGGAGAGAGGGCATGGAGTGGGAGGAGATGCTGTGTGAAACAGGCAAGTGTTACATTTTCAGAAGGTAACAGTCTTATTTACTCCATCAAGGGCTCCCAACCACTGCTGGATTTGATACAGCTGAGCACATACAGCAGGGCTGTAGAAGTAGTTACTACTGATCATCCATCTCCCCTCATCGAGTGAGTATAACTATCCTCGTCTTACAGCAGGAGAAGTAAGGAAAATGAAGTGACTTGACCATGACCTTGGAGGGAGGAGGGGATGCAGTTGAGTGGAAATGCTGCAGTCTACAAGTCCCAGTTATGGACCCAGAGCTCTGTATTTCTTCACCTCTGTGGCTCTTCAGCTCTTCTTCTTCACGGCCACAGAATGTGGCAATTGCTTGGCAGGAGAATTAACTCAGCTGCAAGACGTCAACTGGGAAGAAGCCTTGGTATCATCCGTGTTTTCCAGCCCTGCAAACAGCTGTGTAGTTCTGAGGGGTCTGAAGCTACAGATGTGTTTTCTGCTCTATGTGCACAAGTCCTGGGAGCTATGCCCAGACTCTGTGGCTGCAGACACAAGGGAGAAGAATTTGGTCCATTTAATGTATGTAAATAAAACCCGCTGATTTCCATTGCTGTGACATCTGCTTTTGTCAGGTTAGAAATGTCACCTTCTGGGACTTTCTGTCCTCTGAGCTATAGTCCTAGCCTCACCTAGTGCTAGCAATGTATGGGAGGGTTGTGCACAGGGTGGACTCTGGGCTTAGGCAAAGCTGGAAGCTGCCTTGCAGCAACACACTCTGACTGCCACCTACTTTGCCTGTGCCATAGCTTTGGAGAGCCAAAGACGCCGTTGCTTTCACTTATCAAAGGAGCTGCACTGTGTGTTTATTGTAGGAGAGGTGCTGATCCCAGAACCAGTCATTTGTGCCTACCCCCTCACTTCTCCCCTTCCTGTGGCAGCAAAGCAGCCAGCCAGCCCTGCTCTCCAAGGCATATCTACCCCGGCTCCACCCTTTTCTACTAGCAGAAAAGCCAGGTTTAGCTTCAGGCCCAGATCCATGGGGCAGGAATATCCACTTTGGTCTATACTGCCAAGAAGCCTTGAGCTCCTCTGTTACAGCTGAGAGGACCATCACTGCAACTTGGACATGCTGCAGCATTGTGGGGCTCAGTGTGGGCTACCCGCTAACACACTCCCTCCTTCCTTTGCAGCCCAGGCAAGCTCCAGACTGTTGCAGCTGCACAGCCACCAGTATTTGAGCTAAGTCGTTTAACTCCCCATTGTAGAGTTACACGTGAGTGGCAGTCTCAGCAGCAGTGCGACCTAGATGGGGAGCAGGGAGTTAATGACCGATACGAATGGAGGGGCCCCTGGCGGTACTGTATGGCCAGGAGCTCATGGGCCACTCTAGGCAGTGGCATTACCAACTACATACTAGGTCCCTACCTAGAGTAGATGTAGCTCACATACCCACAGGTCACGTTAAATAAAGTGCTCAGCATCTAAGACCTCCTATTTGCATTGTCAGGTTTGTAAACGTACGTAGGGGAAGGCAGAGGCTGCTGTGAGCTGCCTCAGGTGTCTGGAAATCAGGTCAGTTCTCGAAGGGCTGTGTTACAGCGCCTCTGGACAGCTGAGTTGCTGCTGTTGTTGTTTGCTGAAAAATCAAGCCTGCTCTGTCCAACTCACCTACCTGAAGTGAAGCAGAGCAGTGGGAAGAGGCACACCTCTCCCAAAACTTGTCTAGGCAACATGAGACAGGCATTTTTCTCATGATGTCATTGTCCTGGAAACTTTTGAAAGCACATTGCGAAGGAGGAAGCCTCGTGGGTCTGAACTCCCCATGAGCCTCTCCTAATGGGCCAAGCTTTGATGAAACCAACTCATTATCAAAAGCGGGGAAAAACATGTTGGACGTTGTTTACCACTGAGATCACCCTGGTGGTTCTTCCAGCTGCCTGAGGATATTGGTGAAGACAGAAAGAGGGGGAGATGGAAAGAGAGAAAATGCCTGTTTTGAAGTTTCCATCCTCAAGGTGACATGTTTTCTTTCACTTATTTGCTCTTAAAAACCTCTTGAGAACATATCTACCCAAGGCCTCTGCAGCGCGGGTCCTGGGTCAGATCCAGAGTCTGAAGTTGCTTCTGGGAGAACTTTGTTTACCTTTGAACATTTTTTTTTAACTTTGGTTTCCCTGTTTCTCTTGGCATTGGAGTGGATAACACTGACTATAAGAAGGTGGTTATAACGATCCCTATGCAATCAAGTTTCAGCTTTCTTGACATTATGGTTCAGGCCGAGGAGTCTGAGCTCTGCATTGCCAGCAGTTGCCACATTCTCATGTTGAAACTCTGGAGGATTTCACAATCTGACTATGACAGGGATCCCATCACAACAGAGTGAGAAGTTGTTTCCTGCTGCATTCACCAGAAATTATGAGAAATGCAAGCAAAATCCTGCTACGCGTCTCCAGTCATTACGCAGTTAACAGTCTTTTGCTCTCTTTGAGTTGGTTAGAAAACAAGAACACAATGAAGCTTTTCCAATTTTTATGTCAATGGTGATGTGAAACACAAGGCGACTGAAAAAGGGCCAGGCCATGGCCTTGTACTCAAAACAAATCCACAGACAGCAGTGGATTTACTGCATAGGTTCCGTGTCTGAACTCATAATCTGTATCCAAACCTCCTTCAGGGTGGGGGCTTTCAGACTGACCTGTACTCCACCAAAGTTTAAGCTATTTCCAATGGGGACCTGAAGGGTGAGCACTTGAAGGAGTGTCAGAGGATGGAAAATCTGATGAGTGTTCAAAACGTGATCCTTGAAAAATGATGAAAAAAGCAAATGCTTTCTTTGGGAGTGGTCTAAAAAACTCTGCATAACAAAGATGTAATGAAGGTCCAGGGTTTGCTTATGATTTTTGATTTTTATTTTCCTGCCCTTTTCAGGAACAACAAGAGACAAGCTTGGTTCTAGCTATTCCTCAGCAGCATGAAAAGCATTGAGCACCAAACTTAGTGTCCAGAACATGTCCCCACTGCTGTATCAGGAGATAAAATAGCAAGTTTCAGGAGTGAAATTTTAAAACTTTTGGGGGACATAGGAAGGATGAATATGCTTGCTTGCATTAAAGAAGGTGCTTGCCCAAGTGGACTGCCAACCCCAACTCCATTTGATGGGCTGACATCTGGGCAGCCGGGGTTGCTGAAATGGGAGGCACCAAACTGTCACCCTTTTAATGGGCTCACAGGGATCTCACAACAGCTCTGATAGAATTCTGGTGACAGATGGAACTTGCTGCTTTGGATGTTCATTTTATGCATGCTCTGTGAGTAGAGAAGATTACTGAAGAACCTTTAATTTAAAAATAAGCCAAGAAATGCTACAATAGAATAGTTATGTATCTTTTTTTTTTTTTTTGACAGATGTGTTCCTTACACTTCAGGATACACCAATAATGCCACAGAAATAACTTTTCTCCTGGGATCTAAGTAGCGTGCCCTCTTCCTACTGGGGGCTGGCTAGGGAATCAAGAAACTTTTTCTGCTCCTCTTCTCTGTATACGTATTTTCCACCTATAATTTTTGGACCTCTGAACTACTTCATTTTAGAACTGTGTTTAGTTAATATTTATTTTACTTCAATTTGTATTAGTGATTACTCAATAATTTTTCCAATGGGAAGAAGACATGAAGTAGTCATGGTCTAAGTGGGCAACATTCAGAAAAACAGCTGGATTTGTGCTGATTAGGAAGCCCTATCATCAGGAAGAGAGAAGATTTTTCAGTATACTGATCCATGGAACAGTTAATTGATTCCAGAGGAAACTCAGCACAAGAGCCAGGGGTGTTCTTCGTATGGGACTTAGCAATGGGATAGGCTGAGAACCTGAAAATCCTCACTTACACAGTAGAGGCACCATCATAAGGCAAAACAAACAGCATACAGCTTCTTTGAGCATGTAACTCCTCTACATTCCAAATGACTGTTGTTGTTGCAAAAAAGCTAGATGAGGAGTCCACAGTCTGATAGTGAGCTTAGAGGGTAGACATCACCAGAAAAAGTAATCCAAATGGCAAAAATCTACCATGATCAATGATTTGATATGGCAAGTCTTGACACCATCCTCCTGCTCCACCTCCCTCTCTTCTGCCCCTTACAAACTGGGCTGAGAGCCACAGCATATCAAACCATCAGCTTGACTGAGGGCATTAGAGCACAAGACAAAAGTATACAGAGACATGAAAAAAGCAAGAGTTGCTTTATGCACCAAAAAGCTGTCTGAATTATTTTACTTTGTGTTCTTTAGACAAAAAAAGGTCAAGAGGGAAATATTTTTACCTTTCTGCTCTGCAATAACTACAGCATTTTTGCTTATAAGGCAGAATGTGGCTCGATAGAGAATATGGTTCCTATGTGCACCAATACAATCTGAAAGGGATTTTCCTTCACTTTCCCTTTCTCTATTTCTTCCCCTTTTCCTTTCCTTTTCCTCTCCTCCCCCCTGCATTTTTAGAAAAGGAGTTAACTTAATTTTGAGAGCTTGTGTGGTTTTCATTAGGATCACAGTCTTTTGAAATGTCAGAAGAATACCCAGCAGAAAATGAAATTGATATAAAATGGTTGACTCAGATCACCCTCTGCACACTGCTGTCTTGCTTCAGCTTGATTGCTTTCGGGTTGGTAAGTGTCACATTTTGGGGAAAGAAAAGAAATGAGAGAAAGAAAAGGGAATGAAAGGGAGATGTAAATAAGTTTTCTCCAGTCTTCATTCTCTCTCTGACCCAGCATGATTAGGACTTAGTGATGTGAAGAGCAACACAATTTGCTGATCTTTGAGGAAGAGTATTCCAGATGAAGACTCTCCAGGTAATGAGGATACAATATGCAGGAAAAGCAATGTAGTTTTGCAGCAGGGACATAATGTAGGGTGTGCAGCAGGGACATAACCCGACAGCACGAATCTTGCTGCAATGAAACTGCCCTGAGCAAAGCCTTTCATCAAGTCACCTAAGATAACTAGAATTTCTTCCCCTACTTTGGCTGGGAACTAGGTACATAGTGTGATGAGTGTGACAGGTCTGCTGGAGGTGTTTATATGAGCACATATGTGTATACACGCATGCACGCACATCTCTTCAACTGCTGTGTAAGCTCTCATGCAGCTGTTTCTTTTGGAAAAAAGGGGGTTTGGTTTTGGGCATGCCATTTTTCCTGCTTTCCCCCAGGCCCTCAATGGCAGACACATCCCCACTTTGCCTGGGGAATTGGGGTTTGCTATCCAAAGGGGTTGAAAATGCTTCCTGAAATAAAGAGCATACAGTGCACCAGGCATCTGAATGGAAGTGGGTGGGTTTCAGGACTACTTCTCTCTCCTTTCCACCATAGGAAGCCACAGAAGTCCTTCCCAAAAATTAGTGAGAGTGAGGTGACACTCTGCTGACTCTTTAAAAGCATTTATTTTCTTGCTTGAGCTTGTAACCCAGAGACCACTCAGAAACCCATCCATGTCTTGGCTGCAATAGCTGCTGAGAATTTGCTTCCCAATGGTGTCCTTTTACAATAAAATCTCCAGCAGGAGGTTCAGCAACCTCCCTAATAGCACTTAAAGAAAGAGATTTCTGAACATGAAGACAGAATCAATTTGTCACCTCCCACCTCGCATGCTTACCCATAGTGTATCATTTGCAGCTTTTTCCGTGTCCCTGATCTCTATCACACACTTGCTAGGCAGTGCTCAACCTTCAGCTCAAACAGCTGTACCTGACATGGAGTAACATCATCTGATGCATTATGGGCTCTATATCACTGGCTGATCAATGCTGTCAGCTGGAAATGAAGGATGTTCAGCTCCTTCAAAAGTGGGCCTGAGCTGAGTTTGGTCCAACCTGTGGTGGAAGATGTTAGTTTACCTTCAGCCTCCCCTCATACATATACACACATAACTTTGGCCTGACAGCAGCTGGGGAATCTCTTTGTTTAAGGTGGAGAAAAATAAGACTGATTGTTGAGGTCCAGAATTTGAGAAGAAGCTCACCACATTTTTGGAATATCTTGCAAGTCAACGTGTAAGAAAAAATCCTCCTCTGGGTAAATATGTGCAGTCCTACCTATGACCATCTCATATAACTGAGCCTTAGGGGTCTCCCCACATCACCACCTAAGTCAGGACAGCCAGAGACAACATGGGAGTGCAAAAGGCAAGAAAGATCCACCAACAAAGAAGCTTAGCGCTACTGGCCACTGCTGCACTGCAAGAGTCGTTTTGGAAAATGTTTCCTTCAGCTTTGTTCTTTTTCTTTATTTAACTTCATGTTTCTAAAATCTGAATTTTTCATCTTGCAGAATTAGAGCAGATAGCTCATTTGTTTATTCTTTAATTAAGCATTGGCCAAAAGATCCCTGCTGGTGGACCCAGAAGCCAAATTCCCGTCCACAGAGCAAAACCCACATGACGAGATCATGCTCCCTTCATAGCGTGCCCTGGCCTTCATACTAGAGGTGTGTCCTCACCTCTGGGCCCATTCCCCAGAACCTCTTCAGAGTTCATGGCTTGAGATTGATTGTTATGTTGACATGCTCTGTGAAATTGAGACCTAGTCCCCATGTACTGTCAGAACCACAGTCAGAAGACAATGCCTTTTTCCATTTACACGTTGGGATCTAGCTTTGATATACCATTTCTACTCTTAGCCCTAAAGCCATCTCACCCCAATGCCAAGCAGTAACAGAAGGGCAATGTATCTTCATAAGCAGCAGAAACTAGAAAGAAAGACTTTCAGGAGTGTACTCCCAATAAGGGGTGACATCTTCCTAGAGGTAACATACGAAGTCTTGCTTCTACTGAAGTCAGTGAGAAGCTTTGGCACACACCAAGATTTCACACACCAAGAAAGATGGGTGTCCCACTGGGGAAGTGCGCTGGGGATAAGTTTGAGACATACAGGGTTTATTTGTTTTTATTCCCAAAGCTGATGGTTACCAGTATGATTTTATCACCCTTGTGAATCGTGTTTGGGTAACAGGACCAAAAGCACATGCAGGGAGGCAGAAGCTGGCTCTACACAACAAACTGGAAGTAGCATGGCCACATAAGCCCAGGTGTGACACAGCTCAGACATTGCTCTGCTTCTTCAGAAGCTATGCTCTATGCCAGCCCATGCTGCATTGGGCATGTGTGCACACTGCCGGGGACTGGGGAAGGCTGGGGGTCTCTGTGCCGTGCTCTGTTGCACATGAAAGCCACAGTCTTGGATCCCTCTTCTCTCAACTGGCTGAATTTCAGAGAAAAATTTGCACCCTTAATAAAAACTTGCTTCACTGAACACTTGGTCTGGCCTTAGAAGGATACTCAAACTGCCTGTTTTTGTCTTCCAGGGTTACAGATCCAGTCATTTCCACAGTGGAAAAAGTCATTTGAGATGGCACGTTGCTCCTTCCAAACTCTGTTAGTCATGGGGAGCAGGCTGCATGCTACCCGGAGATCCCAGGGCCTGTTAAGGCAGAGAAAGAACAAAGTAGTCTTTCTCTCCAGAACACACAAAGAAACATTTACTCAACATTTGCCTCTAGTGCAGCAAAGGCACAAAAAAAGAGAGACACGTGAAGGGAGGAGATAAAAGGAAGGAAACAGGCCAAATGACAAGACAAAGAAGGGGAAATTAGATTCCTAAAAACAACTTCCATCTTCTGTCTAAAACTTTTAGGCTAAAGGCCCCTCTGACAGGGCATTCTCCTCTTCTGGGGTGGTCACTGTCCCTCTGCTCTTCAGACTTCCAAATAACTACTCAGATGACCTTCCCAATTACAGCTTGTCTAATGGTGAGTTGTCACATACCTTTTCTTTGAGGTCTCCTGATGGAGCCATGCTTTATAAATCCTCAGGCTGAGCAAACAACAAGCACCTCAGGAAAGAGAATTTAGGAATCTGAGCTAGAGGGCAAGGCACTGTTATCTGCTGAGTCTTCTTCTCTCAGCAGAGATTGGACAAGCCTGTGCTGACAGTGAGATGCTGTGATATAGAGACCTACGCCACACAGAGGGTCTGTGCAGAAGAGGCTTTGAAAAGCTAGTTAATTCTAGGGGCTTGTGTCTAGCCAGCAGAGGAGGATGTAACAGTGCCAAGAAGGCTGCTATCTGGCATGAGAGTTAGAGCTTAAACAGAAGCATCCCATGGCATTTATCATTAATTTGCCCATATTCATTGCTGCAAACCACAGCAGGGCTAATGTGTTCCCTGCAGCACCTCTCCACCAGCTGCGGGCATCTCTGGGCCACCAAAAAGGGGATCTTGGTCTTTGCTGTGACACCAGCCAGGTTCATGCTCTGTTGTGAGCCTGTGAGGCCAGGAGCAATCCCATTCAGCCAATAGCCGTGGCCTGGGGATTTTGGGATGAGCCAGTGGTTTTGATTATGTTTGAACTTCCTCTTTTACAATTGACAATTGCCATAGTCTGGAACTGTTTCTTCCTAGCTGTGCACTAGGAAAAAAAAAGGATAAATAAACTATTTTTGTGGTTTGTTTTAGTTGCTGCTGACATCTTAGGGGTCCTGAAGCAGGGGGCACAGGACACAATAGGAAAGAGAACAGACCAGCTTTCAGGGACTGGCTGACCTTTCAGACCTCTTGAGCCTTCATAAAAACCTTGCCAGTTACAAACCAGCTGTGGAATCAGGAACTCCTTTTGACGTCACTGCTGAAAAGTCCTAATTGGATAATTTCCCAAACCATGCGGGTCTCGAGTGCCTCAGTTTCACCTTTAGCCCCGGACCTACTCGCCCAATTTAGTGATTAAAGGTTCAATTCTGTGTCAGGTCAAAGGCGTTCTTGAGAAGACACCTATTGTTTCCAAACGGATTTTGCCATCTGATACTGCTTCACGATACCTCCTTCCTTTTGTGTCTCCAGTGTCTCAGCATTCGGCCCAGCTGCTTGAAGGAGAACTGCAGCAATCCTGAACTGTCTCTCACCTTAACCATCCAAGCAGCCTTCATCTCCTAAGCAGCCACAAATACAATCAAGCTCCCCAAAAGGCATTTGGAAATGCTACAGTATATTTATGTGTATATGCTGTTACAAGGAAGCTGGTAATAGCAAATAATGAAAGTAATAACTGTGTCTCCTGGCAGAAAGTCTAGCACTGTGCTTTAGAAACAGTACCTGTTTAACTATAAACTTCCGGATGCACTTAACTCACAGCAGTACAGTGAGTCTCTCATGTGCCTCTGAAACAGAGCTATTGCTCTGGGATGGAAAATGCAGCTATGCCTCTCGAGACATAGAAGTTTATGGCATGAAGGTAAGAAGAATGCCCATATTAATGAAAGCTCAAGGATTGTGCTTCTTGTGAAAAAAATATGTAGCAGCATAGAAAGAAACAAATATTTTCTCTTCCTTCTCTGAGTGAAATTATTTTTAATATTTCCATTCTTATCACCTGGTAGATTAAGTTCAATCTTACCAACTTAATTTTAATTTATTACTTCATTCTAGCTTAACATTAATTCCATGAAATGACTAATTATACTTGCTTCCCAAAACAACACAGCCCAAGACCCAAGCTTTTAATACACTGCCTTGGTTACGATAGCGGTATGAGAGGTGAGCAGTGGTGTATGTCTGCTGTAATGCTATCCTCATTTAAACTCAAGCCTCAGTGAGCCACAAGACAAAGAGGAACGGTAAAACCATTGTCATCACAAAGAAAGCCCTGGACCTCCGTGTGGCACAGGGGAATTATGTGATGGCACCATTACCATGTTTATTTGGGGATTTTCTCTTCAGTGAAAATGAGAAGGGCCTGCCAGACCTCTGTGCTTCAGGTTAAACATATTTCTGATGTTTATTCTTGTCTGCATTCCACTCATTTTTTCCGTACGCCCTAAAATATCATTTGAAGTTTATTACAGTCACTCTAAGAAAGGTCACATGGTAAGTTTGGCCTGATGTCTGATTTTTCCTGTTTCCCCAAACTACAATATTCTGTGGTTGACATTCCTCCTGTGAACCTTTGCTTCATGGTATTTGGCTGAGTTCTTGCAGATAGCCAATTTGCTTTTTTAAATATGACACTCATTCTCATTGTCCAGGAATGGATAAAGAGCATGAGGCTCTATTCTATTGCTATAAAATAACATCTCTCTCCCTAATGATTTTCCACTGGATACTAATCAAATAAAACCTGAGTCAGCATGTATATTTTAGCAGATTTTAAAATTTGGGCTTTGGAATCAGAAATGTTGCTCTTAAAGCGAATCCTCTAGAGGGGCCCCTGGGTTTTGCAGGCAGGTTCCTTAATTGTAAAGCACCTACATAGGTCTTGAAATCACTGGGTGTGGAGATACCTGAATTTGTTTCCTGCAATGTGGTACTTCAGAACAGACTTGTTCTGTCATGGGCTTCTGCACCATGGACTCACTTGGGCTCACCGGTTCGATGTAGGACCCTCAGACTCAGCTCAGCATAGACAAAACTGTCTTGTTACCCAAGACTGAGGGGCTGAGCCTCTCCTGCCATGGGAAAGGGAAGAGGGGAGGCAGAGCCCCATGGAGAGCCTCCGATGGCAATTTCTGCAGGTTCTTGGGAAGCGGTAGCTGCTCTACATAAGCGAAACCCCTTTCAGTATCTGCAGCACCAGCCTTATCCAGCTGTGCCGGGGCTGTTTTGCCACAGCTGGCAGCCTGCGGTGAAAGGCAGTTTGCCCCTTTGCCTTGGCTTAGAGCCCACCCCTGGACTGGCGGTTCAGTTTATACCTTGAATAGGCCTTAAAATACAGATTTAAAAGAAAGAGGGATAGTGGAGAGGATCAGGCACCATCAGTCCTAAATGAGGGATGTGGTGCAGCAGGACCAAGGGGAGGTACAAGTTGCAGCTGTGCAGGACCCCCTGCAAGAGGGGTGCAATGCTGCTGCATCACCTGAGGGGAGTCTTGTTTTTCAAAGACACAGGAGGTTGCACTATAGCTCTTCCCCAGGATCCCTCAAGGCAAGGAATTTCTAAGAAAATCTGAGTAAGCATGTGGACTTTTAAAGCACATAGAAAAACTGGCTGTTAAACAGTGAATCTTGATCTTTAATTACGGTGGTGCTATTCTTTCATTATAGCTAGCGGGGTGTGTGTGGGAGGAAGATTCTTCAATCACCTTTGTCAACCTGAACCTTAAAATAGAGAAATACAGGAATAAACAGATATAGACATAACTACACAAAAAAATGAAAAACAGCATTTGTGTGTGTATGTATATACACACATGCATACATATTCTGACTTGCATTACTAACGCTTTTCTTTATTCTCCAGAGAAGACAGTCTTCTCTTCCAGGCCCCAACTGTAAATTTCCTAAGGCACTGACTTAATCTTCCCTCGATCTGTCCTCATTGCTAGGATCACTGGGATGGAGGCCTGGAAGCGAAGCATCCAGGACCTCACAGCCAAAGCAAAACAATGGCTCCTTTCCCCAGCCTCCTAATAAGTTCAAGAAGTTATGCGAAAACAAACAAAGCGGT
Source organism: Chauna torquata (assembly GCA_013399475.1). Lineage (NCBI taxonomy): Eukaryota > Metazoa > Chordata > Aves > Anseriformes > Anhimidae > Chauna > Chauna torquata. The sequence continues at coordinate 35,919 of VXAL01015089.1, forward strand.
GGCCTGGTCACATAACTGAGTGCTCCAGCTCCCGCGCCGTGCTGCTGGGGCTGGCGGGCCCTCGCCGGCCTGTAGGACGTGATGGCTACGTCGCTCTCCCTCAAGTGCTGGAGATATCTAGGGGGGCTTCTGATGCCAGCAACCACCACCAGTGCCAGTAGTGGTGGAGGATGGACTGGGCCTCCTTGCGTCTGCTGCTCCCCTCCCTGCCGCCTGCCAGCAGAGCCACGGCTGGGCCCGTGTGCGTTGTGCTGCAGGGCCGCAGAGGTCTCAAAAGCGCAGAAACATTTTCTGAGGAAGGCTGGTATTGGTCTGGTGACATAATGAGCTTTCCAGAGCTGGGAACATTTCTTTGCTTTATTTTTCCACAAAGTTTATTTAATTTACAGCACTCTGAGGTTACTTAGTCACAAGAACTCAAATGTGTCGCTTGTACATGGCAAACCAGAAGAGATGTATTACTGTGCTGGATGTTTTTTAGAGCATGCAGATGTTTTCTTGAAATTGTGTAAGCCTTCACAACCCAGATAAGAAGTTACAGTTACTTGAACCAGTGTTTCTGTTAATATTATATGCCCTGGTTTTCTCTGTGTGGTTTGGAGGGGAACTGGTATCTGTGTGAAGAAAACTCTTTTAAGCAGACTTTGTGTGGCATCTCCAGACCCTAAAAATCCCAAATCTCACAAGAGGAACCCGTTGCACAATGCTGTCACAGGGGATGGAGCCATTTGCCTCAAACCTGCCCATCTCGCTGCAGGGTTACAACTGCTGCTCCCAGGGCAAGTTAGCACGTCAAGTACATGGCACCACTGAGTGCAGCGGGAATTCTCCTCTTCTCTTCAGTAGAATTATGATCGAAGAGTCTCTCATTTTGTTAGCATTTGGTTTGGAAAAAAAAAAAAAAAAAAAGCCCAAGTCGTTTTAAGTATTTAAGAAGCTGCCTTTCCCTGAAAATATTTCTGATGTTCAAGGCTCTGCCCTGGCTGGTCTGACCTGCTGGTAAGTCAAAAATTCAGTGTTAGCACAGTGCAGCTACCACTAAGAAGCCAGACAAGAGTAGAACAGGACAGGACAGTTGCCTTGCAACTTCAACGCAAAAGCCGTGGTGTGGATGAGACAGCCTCAGCGTGCTGGGCTGCTGTGGAAACGCGTGGGCTCGGTGTCTGTGTGGAAACCAAGGGCCTCTCAGAAATGCCCCCTTGTTTTCAAGTGCTGAGTGCACTTTAAAGACATGGCTGAGCCTCGGGCCAGCGCTCAGGGCAGGACTGCGAGGGGCAGCCAGGCTGCCAGCCGGGCCAGGCCGCGCCAAGCCCTGGGCAACCCTGGGCCCTGCCGCCCGCTGGGCCTGCTGGCGCGGGCCCCGTGCCCCTGCGTGAGAGCGGCCCCACCGCAGAAAGCGCTGACTGGTGATTCGGGGCTTACATTAAAAAAGTCATTTGTGCCTGGAGGAACGAGTCCCACATTGTTTTTTCACTTTCCTGCTGCGCTGCTATTTTTTTCATCTTGTCCCTCATTAAGCGTCTCACTGCCGCAGTCTGGGCAGCCCTTTATTCCCTGGTTACCAGCTACGCCGTGTGCTTTATAGCTTTTCTCAACTACTAGATGAGGACTTCCAGATGAATTTTAGGAGTGAACTCTGCCTTCAAAAGCGCCTACGAGATTAATTAATCTTTCCAGTAACCTCCGTAGGTGGGTCAACACCAGCGCTCCTGTTCTGCAGAGGACAAGAGCTAGTTGTGGGAGGCTGGAGCGGTCTGCCCAGTCGAGGCAGAAGTCGTGACTCCTGGTCACCAGGGCTGAGCAGGCTTGGCAGGCCACATCTCACTTTCTTGTTCGCCTGGGCTTGATCTGGAAAGTCCTGCTTTCTCCAGCCTAGTTTTCCTCCCACCTCTCTTCTGACATGTCTCCAGGCTGGTGTGAGAGAACCCAGGGGTGCCTGAAACTGGGAGGCACATTTTCCTGGGGGTCTTCATAAGTCAGGCTTATTCCCTTTTGATATTTTCCTATCACGCAGCCTCAGCTTGTTGGGGACAACAGTGGTTTTGTTATGCATTAAAGGACTTAAATCGACTGAAAAAAAAATCAGGCTCTTCCTTAAGAAGCTTATAATTTAATAGGTGAAATGTCAGGGAAAATCAATGCAAGTCTGTTTCCTTTCTGCTTCATTATGCACTCCATTAAACAGCTTTTATGTTCTGTTTATAGGTTGGTTGTGTGTTTCTTCTTTTTTTCTTCACTTTTTATTTTTATAAAAGAAACATTTTTACATTTATGATGTAAAGCAAGCTGGGCTGAGAACCAGCATTACAAGAAACGTGTTTGGCTTGAGCAAGGAATCTGCGAGACCACAAACATCAAGATGTCCCTAGCAAGAGGCTCCATGGTGGGACGCTGTGGAGGGGAGGCGGGTGGGGAAATCAGACGTGTTCCAGGCAATTTGCTGATTGTGAATCTTCAGAGGTATAAAATGTCCCTAAATTGCTATGCACCTCCCTGGGGTGTTAAGCGAGGTCTGATGCCCAACCTGGAAAGAGAAAGCCACAAGCAAATTGATAATGTTTCTGTTTCACCCCTATGGTGAGGAGCAAGAGAATGCCTTTTCCAGTTCGTAAACACAGCCTGGTTGACTGAAGAGATGTTCTCACCCGGATGTGGCAAATTTTATAGGCGTGTGAATAAGAAACAGAGCACGCAAAGGAAAGTATTACAGTTTAGGGGGTGATAAAATGTAATGCCACCCTGCTCCATTCCCCCCCTCCATGCTTTCTCAGAATGTCCATTGGGAATCTTTGGCTTTGGTGCAGCTTAGGAGGCAAGGAGGAAAGTAAAACACAATTTGGAGACCAGTAGAGATGTCTTCCAGGATAATGCCTTTATTTTCCTTGAGCAATGGAAGATAATAGCTCATAGCTGGATCATGAGGTTGAGAGAGAAGGTTTTCTTTTTTCTTTCTTTCTTTTTTTTTTTCCCCTCCCTTTAATTTACCACAGGATTGCTCAGTAAAGTTAGTTTGTTGGTGGATGTCTCAGTTTTTCCAAATCTACTGTGGGGTACAAATCTTGCCCAGCTTGGACCAAGGCTATGAAGGTTAATTCACCATTATTTGTAACGTGCTTTGCGTCACCAAGAACAAAACCCTGAAGAGGTGTCCAAGGGGAGAACTACCACTGATAACAGTACTGCAGTTATGCTACTAAGCCACCTCCCACACTGCAGGACCAGCCTCTGTATTTTCACTACTCTTCCCTTCATTTTCACACATTGCCGAGAGCATCAAACAGTAGTGGCAAAGACTCCAAAGCTTTCCACCATGGGAGGACAAGTGAAGTGAAAACACTGTTCAGGCAGCTTGAGGTGAGGGAAGTGGATGGTCGGCACTGCCTGACAAACAGATTTCTGGCTAAGCAGAAGAAAAGACACCGGACATTACTGAGTGCTACGGTAATTCTTGCAGGAAAAGTAGTTCATTTGAATAGTTGGTCTCTATTTAAGCTTGGAGAATTCACCAGACAGAGAAAGTCCAGAAGTACTAATATACAAAATAAGCCTCTTCAGCATGACTGAGTTACACTAATTTTTTTTCATTATTATTTTCAGTTTTACTGTATTGTTAAGGCATACAGAAAACCTAAAAAGAAAGTGAGAAGAAATTGTCTGAGAAGAATTTCACTTTGCCCATGAGCTGGGACAAGATCTTATGAACAGGGGCACTGAAGAAGAATTTGGAGTGGTGGCAGAATTCAGTCAAAATCCTGGAACGATGGATCCATGAGACCAAAGGGCAAATGATGGAAAATTTATGCAGACCATGTGTGGTAGAGTAGTACCGAAGGTCATGCATTTTAAGGAGTTTTAAAGTGTTTGTCACTATCATAGGTATCCATGCTATTTCAATATTTATTTTGGCATTAGCATTCATTTATTACACATTAATAAAAACTCACTGCCATATTAGTATTTTTTTTTTTTGCTTTTCTAGCCTACAGTCCACTTCAACTTTTGTTTCATTGTGTGTCATGTATAGCTCCAGTGTACACGTTCCTTTTTTTTCCAGCAAATTTTAGTCTGTTTTTTTTTGTCTTTTTTTCTTTTTTTTCTCCTACAAATCTTACAGTTGTTCTATATATTTCTCTCTCATCCTGTAAAACTAAAAGATCTGACTTTGTATCTAGCCTCTATTCTTTAGGGTCCTTCAGTCATAACCTGACACAAGTGTTAGTGATGTATCTGCTCATGATGAGTATGCTGTTCCAGTAAAAGTAATTGTCTGCTCTAATATTTATCTATGGCTACACAGCTGCAATGGTCCTACCTCTTATGTGCCTGCTATGCAGGTAAACAGCAGCAGCTTCCCAAAGTGGCAATATATATGAGATTTAGAAAGGCCTTTCTGGCTAATCTGGGGAATAAAAGTCTAATTCACATAATATCCTAGGGCATTTTTACAGTTCAATGGGATTGCTCCTACAATTTGTGATTCTTGCACTGTTTCCACATCATTTTCACAAAATGGCCTGAGCACTTACCTTCCACTTCTTGTTGAGGAACAAAGACTTCTACCAGATCATCTGAAAAACAGAAATGAACCAGCTCGAGAAGCTGAGAGGAGAGAGAGGAGATCCTCGTGGCTGGGTCTTGCAGGACATGGGGGCTTGCAGTCAGCTGCTGGCATAAAGGTCCTGTGAAGCTCTTATCAGTGTCCTCACCACTAGTGACTGGCATGGGAAAGAGGAATCATTTTAAAATTGCCAGCAGTCGAACAACTATACTTTTTTCAAGGAGTGAAGTTTGGATCATTAGGGACCAATAAATATCTTTGTGAGAGATAAGAGGATAGAAAAAATATACAAAAGGCACATACTAAACTATATTGTACAAAGCATAGAGTCACTGGGACTTATGCAGATTTTCTAAGGATGGCCACCAAAATATTGAGGCATGTATCATTAGTGTGATTTATCTGGTTGGCTTTCATAATGTTTTCAGTTTTGATTCTCTGCTAGGGAAAGGATTCAGATATGTTGATGAATGGAATATGCATTAGAAAGCCGCTCAGGATTAATTAAGCAAATGCAATGGAAGTAGGTCATTCTCTGACTTCTGTCTCCTGGACCACATACGGAGAAGTTCACCTCTGCCAAGGAAGAGATGGTTAAATTGGTAATCACAGAAAGTATTAATTAGGAATTCGTGCCCTTGGTCAGCTAGGTACCTTGGTCAGCTAGGTAACTGGATGCGAATTAATGTTCTTCAAGAATATTTACCAAAAACATTTAGTTCACTTTCTTTGTTTCCTTACAAAAAATGTGAGACTACAAAATTAATATTTTTTATTTTGTTGCAAACTGCAACTAGAACTTTGATTCAAATCAGATATAATAGCTTTGACTCAAAGCTACTTTATTCAAAATGACTGTTTTTTTTTAACTAAAAGACCTTCCAAATTAAACAACAACAACAACAAACTGCACATTTTTATTTTAGATCGTTCTTTTGTCCTCAGTGACTTTTCCTCTTCCTTCCCCTTGAACAGCGAGACTAAGAGTAGATATGCCTTTTGTTATTAAAACAGAAACAAAACCAAAAACCTGAAGGGCAACCCTGCCCTGGAGACTGTGGGACAAGAGCTCATTTTCCACAAGATCCATTCATTTTCCATGATCCTTTTCTATCTTTAAGCTTGAAAACCTAAGTCTACACCTCCTTGTGTCTGTGTTTTCCTAATATCTACTAGCAACCTCAGGCTGTAACAGTTTCCCATGCATGTTGGCTGTGGCAATATTATGAAACCATCTTGCACTTGGGTGCTCCCAAGGGCATTGCTAAGGACCAGTAGAGTGAAGGAACTGTCCTTTCTCCTGTACAAGGTCCAGGAGGAACCAAAAATCCAAAAGCGCGGTTACATGATCTGACAGGCAAGGTGCAGTCCAAATCTAAACAACTTCTCTAATGCCTGAAATGGCCTTTCTCTTACGCCTGAGAAATATGGAAACACTGGAAGGAAAGTTAATTGAATTTGCCCTCCTCCTCCCTTCATACTTAAACCCCACTGCAAAAAAAAAAAAAAAATCCCCTTTTTAAAAATAACTATCAGAGCTGGAAATTAAGTTCACATGAAGCGAGTTAGTGATGAGAGCAAACTCCTGATTAAATTTACTCAGAAAAAAAAAAAGAAAGTACAGCTGAAAATGGGAAGCCAGACTTCTGTAAGACAGCTTGGGGAGAGCATGGGCTCAGCAACCAGTGGGTGCTGAGCGCTGGGGCAGCTGAGAACCACCCCACTGTCACCTATATCTCTCTCTGAGTACTGGGGTGAGTCCTTATCTCCTCTTGCAGTATCAGAGCCTACATGGAGGCCTGGCTTTCTGTGGGAAATGGGTTTCCCTCTGCCACAGGCTGCCTGCTTTCACTAGCGTGAGAACCGACTTCCTGTCTTTTGATAACCAACACTGGCTAAGGCAAAATTTCTGCCTAGTGTGCATTTCTTAGTGCTTTGTCGCTGTGATTGAAGCAATATTCTTTCCACTGCTTCTCCTGAGAGACTTTCCAGTGCCTGATACATCTGAGTGTTGAAGTGTTGCCTTCAGCATCCTTTAATTATAGTTTGAAATTCAGCTATTTTTTTTCCACCCTGGCTTCTGCTGCTCTGCTGCTGGGACAACGTTTTCTGGAGTAATTCATAGCAAATGAGTTTCAGAAGGGCAATGACTAGATAGAGGAGGGTGGCAGACCTAGCTTCTGCTCTGAACAAACGCTTTGCGTTTGGGGATTTGTCTATGTTTCCTTTAAAATGAAAGCAGTGCCTCTGCTCCAGGGTCTCACAGGCATCATACTCTTCCCCTGGGTTATGGACAAATATCAGGACTGGAGCTCTGTGTCTACGTGTGTCTCGGACCATAACCGCATCTTCCTGACACCCCTGAAGGACCCATGTTTCCCAGATGCCCTGTCCCTCCCCTTACACTAATCCTGGCCTCTATGCAGCGCGCCGTCTCAAACTCCTGAAATCATTAAACCTGCTTTCCCCTCAGTGTTTGAGAAGGGGTCCAAGCCCAATCAATGAGTAGTTTTTTACATGTGAAGACGAGCACCTATGTTTGGGATATATATCGCATAATGAGTCCACACGGACGTATTCTCCAGTTTCACCAGGGCTACTGTACGTGCAGTGCACAGGGACACCCAGGGACAGAATACCTGCCTGGGATAAACACCGCAAGGTGCTCTTGGTGAGAACTAGACAGGAAAAAATTTGAACTGCCCAAACTGAAAACATTTCCTGAAACCAAAATATTTCAGAGCTTTAAAAATGTGTTTTGTTGTTGCGTAGCTGAATGGAAAGTAGGCCACACAAGTATTTTTTCCAAAACCCTTGCCTACCTTTTCCCTCTTCCTCTCCCCCTAGAAACAGAGAAAACAGCCAAAAGTTTTCAGTAAACCTGAAAATAAAAAAAATCCACCTACTGTGGATTTAAAGCCTTGCTTAACCACAGGGTTGCAACTCCATCTCTTTCACTTCCCCAGGGAAGATTTCTTTGACATCTAACACCTTTGGCTAGAGAGGCTGGAAACTGTGTTGGTAGCCAGGTACCCCAGGTGTATGGACTCTGCCCCGAGGAGGCCAAAGAACGGCTGGAGGTTTGGGGTCACAGGGCTGTCCTCGCCTGAATGTCTCTCTGTCACTTCCTGACTGCCACCAGAAACACCATCCCACATGTGAGAAATGCTCTTTGTGAATCGGCCACTTCTGATGAAAACCTGTTTTGCACCCCAGTCCAATCTCCAGCCAGCCCTCCTGTGGCTGTGTATGATACCACATTGCCAACCCTGGTGTCAGCTTCTCATTCTCTCTGCAGCCAGACAAAAAGATTTTATGTAAGTAACAATCTGAATGGCTTAAAAAAAGGACAAAAATCTAATTTTAAAAGGATTACGGTGAACCTCTTGTAAACTGTGTTCAATAAGAAGAGGACTTAGAACAGGGCCTGTAATGGGTCTGAGTGACTGTGCTGGGGAAACAGGTCATTTCCTGATGGTTAACAGCTAATTTTTCTAACAATCGAAATGCAGGGATCACGCATATAGGTTTCTAATGGACACTCGTGAAATGGAAAGAGGACTGATGAATACCAGGTGGCCAAACTTCACTTTCCTATTATCGAAGACTCCATTTAACTCAGCAGGCAGCAGGATCTCTGACCACCTGAATCAGTACGGTAGTGCACAGGCACTTCGTAGCCGTATACAGTTTATACCCCAGCCCCCTCCTGGGAAATAAAAACCATTGATAAATGGCGTCATTGCAATATCTCCATTAGAAACAGCACCATCAAAACTATTCAGTCCTGGAACTCATTCCCTAAAGCATCCTGGAGTCACTGGAGACACCACTGTCTGTTAACTCTGTAATTGCTGGCCTACCATGCTGCCTTGCCATGACAGTCCCTGCTGGAAGCAATGAGCCGAGAACTCATGTTCTGTCGAATCACCAGTGCTCAGAGGAGTGGCCAGCAAAAGTCACCACAGTAGGACCAATAAAGCAAATAAATACATTAGCAAGGCTTTTTTGACAAACTGTCTTGTCCTTGTGTATGATGTTGATAGTCTTGTTTTACAGGAGAAATGTCCTGCATAAAGTCTATACACTGCTATCTTTTATGGCACAGTTTCCTATAATTAGTATTGCTTGTAATAAGATTGGTTTTGTTCTTGTGTTGTTGGTTTTTTGTTTTGTTTTGTTTTGTTTTGCTTTGTTTTTTTTTCGCTGACAAAATATGGTTGTTTCTTGTAAAGAGAGACTTTTCTCCTACAAACTATCAATACCTTCGAAACTTTCCTTTTGTGCAAGTCTTCCTAATGCTTTATATCAGAATTTGGATTGTCTAATAGTATTGGTAGATTTAGCAAGGTATTTTTCACTCAACGTATGGAATACAGACCCATTTGTTTCCCCAGGTGTCTACCTGTTCTGCTTACTAGCCCTGGCAGTAGTGCCAGGCTCAGTAGGGATTTTGATTCTGAAGCGGTTCAGTGTTTATTCAAGGCTGCAGAGATCTGGTCATTCAGATTTACAGTTTGCAACCATTTTTCACTTTTACCAACCACTTCTCTAGCATTCACATTTCACTTGCTTAGTGGCAGTGTGGCTTCAACTCCTGGAAACAGATCTAGGAGACTTCTCTTGAAAAGCCTGTAAAATGTGTTCTCCTGGTGCCAAAGTGCACAGGTTTCTTCCCTTTTCCATGTGGCTCCCCGTGAATTTCCAGAAACTTGTAAATACACAGTGATATGTAGCTTCTGAAAATCCTCCTGAGATTTCTGCAGAGTGGAAAAACTGACGACACTGGCTAGATTTCTTTGGACCAGTAATGAAGTTCTGATGCAAATTCCCTGTACAAACCAGCTGTCAAAGGTGCAAGATACTGTACAATTCTATAATACTGTACTACGTGATAAATTCGATAGGGACCCTTGCTGGGATTTAAATCCACAGTGGTTAAGAGCTTGGCTTCCTGGGGACTGCCACACTTCCAGATGAGCTATGTTGCCCTCAGCAGCTGGAGAACCATAGGCATTTTAGGGCTCTTCTCCAAAACTGAGTTACAAGAAGAGACAATTGGGTAAACGACAAGTTTTCCTTTCTGAAGAAGTGAAAAGGCAAACATCTGGAGAGGTTGTGGAAGAGAAGGGAAGACTGGAAAGCTGAAAGAGAGGGAGAGGACCAGTGAGATTTAGTCCAGGGCAGATGTAGGAATGGGAGACACACTCTGCTGCCCACAAACAGTAAGGCAGCAATCGTCACAGAGCCCGTGCTGACTAGGACTTTGCTCCTCTGCCTCTGCGTCTCCTGTATCCTTCCAGTGGAATGAATTCCTCATGTTATGTAGCTGCTTCTTGGTTCTTCCTGGTCTTTCTGATATTGTACAGATCATAGTCTAGTGGTTAACGCTTAAGACTGGGAGCTGGGCTTCTTGGACTCTGTTTGCAGCTCTGTGACTGATATATTGCGTGGCTGTGGGCAAGTTACTTCATCTTTCTGCACCTTGGGTCCCTCTTCTTCAGAGGATAACAGTACCAACCAGCCTGCCAGAGAGATTATGGGGCTTAACTAAAGCATCTCTGAAAACCTACATCTGACATCTTGGATGAAAAGCAAATTGGTACTAAGGCATATTGCTCCTTATGATGTAATGCAATTATTAAGAAAAGATGTTTGCAGGCTCCCAGAAGGTTCATGGAAATCCCAAAAAATTATCAAAAGAAGGGTCACTCACAGGTGTACCAAAGGCAAATTTAAGATTTTTTTTTAGTTTTGACAGATCTTATGATGGGAAGAACATCTGGACCATGGATTCCAAACAGAGCCAGGTCCCAAGCCACATAATTCAAGTGTAGTGTCTCTCGTACTGTCGCTGGGTACGGCGTCTCTGGGAATGTGGTGGGCATTTCCTATCTTACGAACAGGGAACTCAGCCAGGAAACTGTTTTTGTGCCTCACCCAGGAAGATACAAATTCAACCCAAGAACAGCTGTCAAGACCTTCATGTGCCTGAACTAGGGATATTTGTCCTAGTCCTCATATGCCACCAGTGCAGGAAGATTCTGTTTCTCAAAGCTGGGACCTGGGGTTCAGAGAATTAGAGCTGGACTTTGAGAGAGTCTAGTAACAAAAAGTTCTCCATATGCAAGTGATAAAAGGAGCCAAGTACAGCTGCTTCACACCAGTCCTGCAATAACAGCCTCAGCTCCTCTAAACTGTCAGCAATAAAATTATATTTGCTTTGAGCAACACCTAGGAGAACGGGGCAATATGATTTTTTTAAGGAAATAAAACTTATTTTGCAATGTGTATTTATTGTACACACTACCCTCTCCTAAGTGCTATGGAGTAATACTAATATCAGAGTGCTTTGCACTCTAAAAGCACTTTTCATTTGAGGATCTCTCCATGCCTTTGTAAGCTTACTTTCATAGCCCTGCAACCCCTACTCCTGCCCTTACTTTGACAATGGAGAAAGGGAGGTGGCTTGCCCTTGGACCATGTTCAAGGGCAAGGCTGGGAGAAAAGTCTGGGATACATGCTGGGATGCCATGTTTTCCTTCAATTTTTTCACATGGAAGAAAGGGAGAACCTTTTCTGTGATAGCTGTGACATCTGAATAGGAACAGTGCTTTCAGGCAGGCCTTCAGGCTGCTGAGCCATACTGGCGAGGAGGGTAAGGAAATTGTTCCAAGAGATGGAGAGACATTGTGGTTGGCTTCTATCATGTTTCTCCCAATGGTCCAAATGATTATCCCAGTCGTTCAAAAACTGCTAGAGACCTCACTCATGGCTGGGCTTGTCTTACCCCTCCCAAATGCAGGTCAATCCATGAGCACACATCTAGCCATGCAGATCACCCATGATGACTGCTGCTTTTACCATTCAAGAGCTAGGAAGGAAACATATTTCCCCCTCCTGCTGGGATGTGCCTGAACCTGCAGCCCCCGAGTATGCCAGGGCCCCAGGATCGCTGCCTCCATGGGCAGCAGTAGCAAGTCTGGGCACATTTGTATCACTGTTCTCTTTCCAGAGGTGCATAACCTTAACACAAGGCAGATGATAAAGTAAAGAGTACGTGCTGATGCTGATTTCTGTTGGCTGATCAGCACCTTCCTTAGCACCTCATCACAGGAGTATAAAAGAAGTGGAAATCAGACGCTGGTAAATGGCCACATTTACATTAGTGTTGTGCCTGCCTCCCTTTCCCTTTGTTTCATATATATGCACAAATGGCACACACTGTGTTTGCTGATCTGGAGTCTTGCAAACCTTCAGAAATGGGTGGTGGATTCACCAAACCCAGTAGGGTTCAGAAGCATTTTTTTCTTTAATAGGAAGCCACAGGGTCATAAGTGTATGTTCATGTTCTCCTATATGTATAGGAGATTCTGGGTATCACAGAGGCAGAGGGCATCCCTCAGGTATGTGATTGTGCTTATGTGCTTTGCAAATATTAACAAGATAAATTAAATTTTAAAGTGTTTTCTATTTCCTTTACAGAACAGGAATGGCAGGTACCTAGACCCCCCTGTGGACATATTTCTGATGATTAGGGGCCCATTCTCCTTGGTATATTACTAAGAGAAACAGAAGTCCTAATTTTGTCTAGGGAGTTTCAGATAAATGAATCTAAAATAGATTTCTCTTTTGAATACAGTAACTGGGCCAGTGGGTACAAATAAAACATGACTGTGATACATGTCAGCTTCAGGGAAATTTTCAGATATTCTTCCATTTGCACCTAAAAGTATGATGTGGTTGAAGATAGCACAAAACTGGTTAAAAAAAAAACACAGGATCATGAGCTAACAACATGATGCAGTTGCGCAACAACAACAAGAACAACAACAACAACAAAAAACCCACAAAACAGATTTTGCACTATAGCAAAATGAATGTTTTATGCAAGGTAATTACCATGCTGTATTCTGCTTTTGTGTCCAGAGTACTGGAAAAGTCTTGGTAAAGCTTATAGACATAAGGTCTCACCTTATTCTGTATCTTCCTAAGTGCTGGGCTATACTAAATCAGTGATAAATTAGGCTCCTGTCTCTGTTTGAGTTGGAGTTCCTTGATAGAAGTCATGCAGTTTCCTTGTGCACCATCAGGTGAGAGACACTGATGTGCTGTAAGCAGATGGACTGCTTAGATATGACTTCTGATTTACACCTATTTTGAAGACTCACTAATTTTAGGTATTGCACTGCAGGAAAGATGTAGTGAGGAGAGACCAGAATAACAAGAGAAAACACAACTGCTGGGGAAAGAGTAAAGGAAATCCATTTGTGTCCACCAGATGAAAGAGGAAAGTGAGGATGGTGTGGAAGTCCTCCGGTATGTAAAGCCAGTTCTGAAAAGGACAGTGATCTTTTGTACTCCTTGATACTCTGGGCTGAGGTAGAAATAACATGTTCAGTTTGCTGCAAATGAGCTATCAGAAACTGAGCGAAGCTATCTAAGCACTTGCAGTTTAGCACTGGTAGAGGCTGGTGGGACTGGGGAATCCCCTTCTTGGAGTGTTATCAGAAAATGTTTGGTTTGGCAATTGGTCAGGAACAGGTCAGTTAATCCCAGTTTAGATGTAAGAATTGGGCTAGAAGAATTCTTTGCTTTCAGTTATGCATTCCTCTTTTCTGCTTGACCCCTTATTCTAAGGATCTGGAGAGTCCCAGAGGCTGGGTGGGCAGAAGAGAACTCCTCTGGGCTATATGGACTACACTAATTAATTTGTTGTCACTACAGCATATTTTTCTCCTTTCCTTGTCCTTTTTCCAATATTCTTTTCTAAGTGGCACAGTAAGCAGCCAGCATGGGTCTGTTTCCCCAGGCAGGACTCCCAGAGTGGCTTTCAAAGTCAGCCTGATATACCAGCCTATACGGAATATGTGTGAATGCATGCACATAGAGCAACAGGCAGAGCTGGGACACCGCTTATTACTAAGTTTGACTGACATTTCTGTTACAGAGCCCTTCTTTCACTTGTTTATAACTTTGACAGCCTCAACTGTTTGGGCTGAAATTTTACGTACAGTGTGTCTGCCTCAAACTGAATTATTTACTAAAATTTCAGCCAAAATGACGTAGTGTTTCTGAGAAGAAGCCTGGAAAAAATACATTGTTTGCCTTTCTGCATTTTTTTTTTAACCTTTTATTTGGAAAACCCTAGAACCCCTGTGCTTTGGAAGTGCAATCAGACATTTGGCAGAAGAGGTGTCTTTTGTGTTGGGGATGTGCCTCATCTGTCCCTGTGAAAAACTACCCACATTTGGCCAAGTTGTAAGACTGAGAAAGATTACGTGGAGAGGATCTATTACTTCTCTCAGCTTAACTCCTGGCAGAACCACCTGCAGTAGAAAATTGCCATGATGACAGCAAGCCCTATGGATGGCTACAAGATGCCACACATTGGCATGCCTATGTTATCATGCAGCTTACCTTAAAACATAAAGTAAGTTAGATTAGACATCCAAATCCCCTGTGTTAAGTGAGCATTACCAGGGTTTTCAAGCTGATCGTTCAAAAGTCAAGAAATACCTGGATTAGAACTTCCTGAGCAATATTAAATCCACCCTTTTGTGCAGAATATGTGTTACATGCTCAAACCCTCTTTCCCATGGACCTTCTGCCATGCTCCACCAAAACTGGGAGGCAGCTAGCCTGCTGGCAAGTGGAGGGAGGTGCATGAAAGAGGGTGAGCAATGGGAGGTCTGGTTTGACTGAGCTGAGCAGCGCTGTGAGCAGCTATGGTCTCGCCCTTGTAGAAGCTAAGCCCGGCTGCCTACAGCAAACCTTTCACAGAGGGCTTCTGAGTATAGGTCCTCACTTTCTGGGGACCCAGCCTGGGACCTTAGGGTCTCAGCTGGGACTGAGATTGGCAGGGGCTCTGCTCTGAACATCTGCAGTTCTAGCTAATGACAAGCAAGAGGGAAAATCAAGGCCTAGGAATCTCAATGACAAGACTCAAAATTAATGGCTATCATGGATCTTGTAGACACGCTGTTGAGCATATGGCTATGTCTATACAGTCAAAGGCTCTGAGGCTGCCTTCAGGACTAGATTCAATTTTGTAAGCTCGCAAGTATGGTCAGGGGGTCAGGCAGTGCACACGCTGAAGCCAGATGTAGCCTGATGGACCATGCAGGCACTGCTTGAAGCAGCCATGGGGCTGCAGAGGACACCCTGCCTTCAGCTTCTCCGCAAACTGCAGCCATGATTGTATAGATAGGGCTTATGCTTCCAGTTCAACATTTAGAGAATGAAGAAAATACCAGCTTGACTCCTGGGGCTGTAGCGAAAATAGATGAATTAATCTTTATGAGACACTTTGATACTATTGTCATGAGTGCTATAGAAAAGCCCATGAGAAAACAAAATGATGTTGTTTTCAGAGCAGGGTTTGAATAGTGCTCAGTCAGTAAGGCTTGAGGTCACAAACTGAACAATGAAGAAAAACCAAAATCTTGAATAGCTGTTCCTGTAGCGAACAGTATCCATCCTGAGCACAGAGTGAGGCAGCGAACCCATGGAGAAAAGCTGCGTCCTTATGCCATGGAAGGCAGTGTCATGAATAATGCAAACACATGAGGGAGCCCTCCTAAAGGTGCGCAGGTAACCGAAGTGGAGTATGTAGCTTCCACCTATGTGATTTTGCTACCTTGATTTCGCAGGTTTTCACACACATGCAGCCCCCAGCAAGACATGAGGATGTGTACATTCCTCACGCATCAAAGGTCAACAGCAATGTGGTTACTAGGCAAATTTTCCCCATTAAAACATTACCAAAGGCAGATGTTTAGGGGCCTACAGGATTTACAGATTTGCTCTCCAAAGAGCATATTAGGGAAGACGACTGTTCTCCTGTTGGGCCGTATGCTATGTTTTTGAAATCCTCAGTGCCCACCCCAGATTAAAGCAGCATGTTGCTGGAATACTGGGCCTCCAATGAAGATGCCTTTCAACAACGCAAAACCACTAATGAGAAAACATAGACAGAAGGAGAGCCAGCCCCCGATGGCCCTGTTTCTCAGCTTTGAGTAGCTTCCAGGGCCATTGGGGGCACTGGCCTGATGGAAGAACAGGTCGGAGGAAGATGAAGTCTTTGCTCTCAGTGGCTCTGACATTTTTCTATAGTTGGGACACAAAAGGAAAGAGAGAAAGTGAGAGAGAAAAAATGAGACAGAAAGAGAGGGAGAGATCCTGCTTGGCCACATACCATACATGCAGATAGTGTATTGCATTTTTCCAGACTAGGGAGACCTCCTCTTCCAAGTGTTCCAGTAATTAACCTCACTTTCTTGGCTGGTGTTAATTTGTTCCAAGTATTTGGGCTTTAGATCTAACCATGGGAATCTCATTCCCTGAAGAAGACTTGCCAACTATTACTAGACATTTTACCACACACATGCAGGCCAAAAAAAGCAAGGCTAATTACACTGCTTTTTTTGCGAAGTGAAATGTATTTGTTAGAAGTTCAATGTCTCATAATAGAGAGGAGGAGGAGAAAGCAAGGCAGCATGTCTGTGTGAGGGGGACAGAGAGGAAAAGGGAGATGCCTTTCGCTGTGTTTTACCCAGAATGTAAATCCTCCGTGAGGCTTCAGGAGCCTAGGTGTGATGATCCGCCACATGAAACCGGAGAGGAATGGTGCTACCAAGATTTTAGCTGTGAAAAACTGAGTTCAATTATTTGGTACCAATGGGAGTTCTCTAAGTAAAAAATTAAATAGGAGGAATTATCCAAACCAGATGTTGATTTCCCAAAACTTTCTTTTTTCTCCCCCTTTTGTGCTTTATGTGCTACCTGTTAGGGTGCGAGCATGTATGGGAGGAAAAGCGTGTGTGTGAAGGTGTGTGTAGGGGCTCTCTCTGACAGTGTGACAAGCAACAGAGTCATGTGTGACAACACCCAGAGCAGAGGAAATAGGCTATGAAAATCCCTATGAATTTTTAAGTCCAACTTCCTGCAGTTTTTGGACCTATTCCACTCTGAAGAGGTTTTAAAAAGGCCAGCAAGGTACGAAGGGCTGGAGAGGCAGTCGTAATGCCATAGTGTTGACATTTGGGATCTCTTATCAAGTTAAGTCCTTAATTTTACTGAAAGATACTTTTTTTTTTTTTTTTTGCTGCTTGTTGTTCATTTTCTAGCTTTTGAAATTAACAATAAAATGTAATAATACCTAGTACTAACATAAGCCCTTTTATCCCTAGACCTCAAAGCAGTTCATAATGGTGAGTCAGTATTATTATCCACAGTTTAAGCCCATCTGCAAATAAGTTTCTTCAGGGTCTATCTCTAAATCTGATTTTGCAATCCTTAGCTTAGTGAATTAGAATTTATTTATTTTTTAAGTGGGCAAGTGTAAGTTGCTCAGACAAGTTTCTTTCTAACTTCTTTGGGACTGAGGTCGTTGAGTCTCAAATAAAACCTAAGGCAGACATCTTTAGCCTTTGGGAAGGCTAGAAAGTGGTGAGCAACTAGCAGACAGCATTCACCTTTCTCCTACAAGAAACACAAATTTTCTGACTCATAGGTCTGTGGAGGGGATGAAATGTCCACTTTGTGAAGGAGCTCAAAATTTGGGAATTTTTTTCTGCTCCAAATCTGAGCAACCCTCCCCCAGTGAAGATCTCTGTGAAAGAAAATTCTGTAGAAAAATATTTTGGATTCATTGAAATACTTCTGTTGATTCTGGATTTCTAATTTTTTGTTATTATTTTCTAATACAAACAATAACAAATTTTTAAAAAATCTCAGCAATTTTAGTTTCAAAAAGGAAAGTGGACTTTTTCTGTTCCAAATTATTATTATTATATTACTGGCATTGTTGAAATTCCTTCACTTCCCCCAGGTTTCTTCCTCACAATAATAGTAGGAGTATTGACTTTATCTTGATGGAAGGGCATATTCTTGCAGAGCGCAATTCTCTGATCAACATCGATTGCCAACTTTATTCTTCTATGATTTGTATTAAAGGAGAAGCTGAGGTTACTCCCCTGTGATTCTTATTCTCTTCACATTGAAATGCTCCCCAGCAGAAGACCAGACACAAGACTACTGTAAATTAGCACTTCTCCATTGAAAACACAGTGTCACATGAGTTGATGGCTTGGCTCAATAGCTGCAATTAAAGGAGTGTGTTTTTTGCTTCTGCAAAGGCTGAGACAGGCCTACTCAATCTGGTGGAGCAAGGCCTAAGGAGGGGTCAGAAAGATTTTTTTTTCTTCTTGGTAATCTTTTAAAAATCAAGTGTGGCTGAGTCTTCCAGATAATTTGGAGCCAATGGCAAACCAATGATGAGCAAGTGGTGGTGGAGGCAGTGGGCTGGTGGTCACACCAACCTCCACGTGAGAGCCTAGTGAATGTGCCAGGTCTCAGTGCAAGAGTAACCACAGGAGCTAGGCCAGCTCTCACATGGGCCCTCAGTATGCCCTGTCTGGCCTCTGTACTGTCAAGGAGGCGGCACCTTTGAGCAGGCACAGGATAATCTCTGTCTTCCCTTGGTGCTCTCCTGCTTGTTGGTTGTTAAGTGGTGGGTTTAAGCTCTGAAGCATATTGATAAGTGGAAAGCAGTAACATCCATTCTCTCCACGTATCAGACTGTGTAGTCAGACGTCCTCACCCACGCTTGTTTTGCCTGAGGAGCTTCCAGCCTCTCAGCTGACACCCAGTCACGCAAACAGTTGATTCAGCATTGTCCCACTGGAAAGGGCAGAAAAGGCTTGTACGAAAGCCTGGGACGAAAGTGGGAAACCTCTTGGATCACATATTTTACCTGGAGAATTTCTACATCAACAGTGCATCCATGGCATGACATTTCCCAGTCCTTCCTCTTCACCTCTTCCCTCCATCCCAAGATTTCCATCCCTTCACTAGTGCCAGATAACTGTTTGTCTGGATGAGCTTTAACAAAGAAGTAGAAACGTTGATCATTTTTCCCCAGAGTACAAGCTGTCTGTGAGTGCCAGGCCAAACAAGTCCTCTCTCAAAGCAGGGAGCTGAACAGCCTTTCTGTAATGCATTCAGCATTAGGTATCATATTTTGAGTAATCTCTGAAAACATCCAGCCCCTTTTGAATCTTGCCATATGTGGACATCCAATGGGGACCCATTCTGATGGCAAGGAGGTCACTCATTGTACAAAACATTGCTAGGAACATCTCCTGTAAAGCACATATCTCCAAATATCAATGCCGGACAAAGGCAAAGCCCCAGAGACTGGTGACGTTCAGGTGAGCATCTGCTCACCTTGCAGAGTCCCACCTCAGTGAAAGGTGGCCACAAGAGGACACAAGGGAGAAAGAGGAAGCCTGTGCACAAGCAGCAAAGGAATTGTTTAAGTGAGACGGTCCTAGTACAACCGCACAATCTTTTGGTTTCCCCCAGGCCAGCAAATGGCGAGTACAAGCCTCTGGAGCGTCATACCGCTGAGCTGAGATGAGAGGAATTTTTCAACACCCAAAGCTGGATCAAACCCTCCTTCCTGCCTCTAGTTCATAAAGCTTTTTAACTTTTGAAGGGGAGAAAAAGTGATCCCAGATGTACAGCCCTAATTACATACTTAGATGAAATTGGATTAAGGTGGCTGCTGCCTGTCCTCCTCTGAAGATGTCTGGGATTGCTGAGGCACTGTGGGTCACTGATGCTGAGGCACAAACAAGGGAGATTGGACCAAGCACTGCATTCAGGGAAAATACAAGCAAAAGTCACCCTCTGATGCAGGACCTAGCTTAGAGTCATTAGGGTCGTTATCTTGACCATTAAGTAGGTTTAACTATTCTTCTAAAGTCTGCCCTTCTCCCCTGTGAAGCCACATGTGGGCATGGAGGGAGGGTCTGCTACAAATTGATCTTCCTTGTGACACAGACCTCTTCCAAAAAACAAAAACAAAACCAAAAACAACAACAACAACAACAACAAAAACCCATGCATAATTACCCAGTAACAGTAAGCAGGGGCACAATATGCATCAATACTTCTAGTGTGCTTAACATATGTCTAGTTATTTTCATTTCTACTAAATCAGTGCAATGTTATATCTCTCTACCCTGCCTGCCTCACGCCCATATGCAACACATTTCAGTCAGCATACGTGAAATGCATGGGAACTGTGTTTTCTTGCTGTAAGTTGAGCGGTAAGTCATCGTAGAGCTGCTTGGTGCAAGCCCATAGTTCCCTGGGGGACCGCGAGATTGCTGACAGCAGGAGGACCTCAAGCCAGCCACATGAGTCTGATATGGGTCTGACAAACATGCAGTATTGGGGTCCCCCTGCTCACTCACAGCCGGATGGTATTAGCAGGATACAAATCAGGCTGCTCTATGCTCCCTGTCTGAGCAGGATTTTCTCAAAATGAATATTTATAGTGTTTTCATATTTCAGATAAACCCCTCGAGTCTCATAATGTTGTTTGAATCCACATGAGGCTGATGGCCGCGGCACAGTGCCCTACCACAAAAACCAACTTTTGCAAATCTGACCCAGTTCATAGAGGTTTAAAGCTAAGTCAGTGCAGAGTCTTAAATGATCCTGTGGTCACTTCCAGACCAGCGTGTTGATGGTCCCCCTTTGAAAACACAGGCTGGGCTCCACAGCTTCAGGTAGGTGACCTCAGAGCTAGGGACGTCAGTCCCTTGACCACAGAAACAACTCTTCCTCTCACCTGCTGGTCACTTGCTCTGATACACATTTATGTATAATACACCAAAGAAAGGTGAGACTTTGGCTCAGAGGAGCTGTTGGGAGAAGCAGGTGTGTTGTGATGCCTTCTTAATCATAGAATCATTTAGGCTGGAGAACACCTCCAAGATCATCCCGTCCAACCTTTAATGTTGCTTCAGTGTCTGTTTTGATGCTGCTTGAAGCACATAACTATCAAAAATGCTGGACTGGAGAAAATGAGTAAAGCAGAGATAAAGACGGAGGGGTGAACACCTTTACTGAAACAATCTAGGGTTCATAGGAGAGGTGTTAGAGGCTGTTTTTTTGAGGGGGATAGATCTGGTCTTGCATCCAACACAAGTTCCTTGTATGCAGTCAGACCTATCTGCTGGTAACCTGGAAACAGCTTTGAGTGAGAAAAATCTGAGTGTCTTCCAAGGTTGCAGTGCTATCACACTCATATCCGTAGCTGCTATGGCTTCAAATAACCTCTTGTGTCAGGAACAGTAATTCCCTCTTGGATAAATATTCTGTTTTACTACTGCTATCCAGCTAGCATAATAGGTGACAAAAGATAGTCCAGAGAGCCTGAAAACATGTAGCTGATGGCAGTGAAACACCACCAGAAATTTGAGAGGTTCTGAATTTCTAGAATTAAGAACATAGTGCTGGAAGGGGCCTTTGGAGATCATTTAGGACAGAGTTTCTCAACTTAAGGTCAGGGGAACAACTGCTGGTCTGAAAGGCATTACAAGGCGTTCCACAAAACCACTGGGGGAAATAAACCTTCCTCCCTCCTGATATTCTCTGGCATCTGAAAAAGCAAGCAAATACAACAGGCAGAGTTACAAATCACTAAGCAAACCCTTAAAGGTCAGCCTAATTTGTATTTGGTTGGAAATGGGAACCACTGTGTTTCGTGAGCTTTTTTTCTGGAAGTTTCATTGAGTTTAAAGCCACCAGTCTAGCCCAATCTCCTGCCAGACTGTAAACCCAGCTTGGCCAGTTATTTCCTTTTGACCTTCCCGAGTAACTGCTGTAGCTGCCCTCTGTAAGCCCCCTCTGGGTAGAGCTGCCTATGCACCAAGGAGCAAAGCCCTGCTGTGATTTGACACAGCTGCATAACCTTGACTCAGACTGCTGAGGAAGAGCTGTGAGAAAGTGTAGAGAGAGAAGAAAAGTTAAATTACTGGCAGAGGTAGCACTGTTGAGATGGGATCGTATGTAGCCCAAAGATTCAGTAGGGAAAGCACCAACATGAAAGGTATGAAAGCCTAAAGCACCACCNAAAACAACCAAAAACCAAGCTAACAAAATCCCAGGGAAGCTTGTGAAGAATGTCAGGGTCCTTTTGTGGAGAAGTCAGTGTTTTGGTTCCAACGGAGCAGGTGGAAGATGGCAAGTGAGCAGCCTGGAGGAGTTAGATCCCAGGAGCTGCAGAGGCCAGCTCAGCCCCTCCTGGCTGGTGCCTGCCTGGCCATCAGGGACTCTGGGTGCTCCATCAGGGTGGTGGGTGCACTGATGCTTAGCCTAACATCTCATTATATCCTAGCTATCTTCTCTGCAAACCAGAACTGGGTGACTGTGAACTGGGTGTTCATAGTTATCCTGTGCTCTGCACCCAGAAAGCTGACCCCAAAGAAATCCTGTAACCAGGTGTCTCCCTTTGGTAGGTGGAGAAGAAGTGACTGGGGCGAGACAGTTCTGGTGGGCCGAGATCCCATCGAGCGCCAAGGTTCAGTGTCAGCCCCAGCGCCTGGAGCGTGAGCTTTGGGAACCCGGGAGTGCAGCGCCAGTGCTCTGCTGTCCATATGGCTCCCAGCGTCTGTGCGCAGAGCACAGGATAACTGTGAACACCCAGTGGATTTGTCAGAACTTCCCCACCTCAGAGGGGTGCATTGTGAAAATTAATCAGTTTGTGTTTGACTTTTTGACTTGGCGCTCCCTCAATAACTTCTTCACACACAAACCCACAATAAACTAATTAGGCCTATTTCTCTGACAGGCTGTTAAAGAAGAAAGAGAAGAAGGATGTGTCTAAACTGCTTGAAAGACAATATTGGATATATATGCCAAGTAGCAAAAGGCATCAGTAGCTCTTTAAATTCCTTCACTCTGAAGCTCTGATGAACAGAAATAGCAAATGAATGGCTTCCAGAAATGATGGGAAATAGTTTTTGTTGCTGTTTGGCTTGTGTTTCTCTTTAGGGGGTAGGGAGATCTGGAAGGGGGGGAGAGCTATGAAAGAATTAGTTTCAAAGAAATAAAGTATGTTAAACATATTTTGAAATAACTTACTCGATTTGCAAAATAGGGTAATGGAGGCCATGCTCATAGCTCAATTTATGTATATAAATATACATACATGTATATTGTGCAGAACACAAAATAATTCCATCTGGAGAGTTGGGTATTGTCTTGCACAAAAGGCTTCTACTTGAGTCATTAATAGTATATTTTATTAAAGGAAAATTGGCTTCAAAAGTGGTTGGGAATTGTGGGAATAAAATTGGGATGAAAGTAATTATCCCCCTGCCCTGTCTCTTCCCTTGTGTTCATTTTTCTGTTCCAGACACAGACGGCAACAGCAGCTCCTCTGTCTTCTGTTCCTTCCATGTTTGATCTTCTGCCTGCGCTTTCTTCTGCTGGGTCCTGGAGCCCGTAGGAATGAGGGTATTGTGTCCATATTGCATGTGATGACATGTGTTTGAATCAGCACCAGGGCAGCCTGGCAAGAAGAGCTTGAAATGTAATGGGACTGAAGAGCAGTCCAGGTCCTCGCTCATGAACAGCTCGGCCGCTTCTTTGAAATGCTTTGGGGATAAAAGACTTGGGAAGAACAACTTGAACCTACTGTGGCACCTGCTTTTTGATTTTGCCTAGAGGCTTGAGGAGGTCAGGGACAAAACAGGAGTGAACATGTCAGCCTGGTCAGAGGCTGCAGCACATTAGTACAGAATAGGACACAGAGGTGTTTCCCAGCACAGGAAAGCAACCTGGGAAACCCCACATCAAGACGGATGTGCTGAGTACCAGACAGCGGTGGATCATCCTACATGCCTTTGAGAAGAAGTGGGAGGCAACAGGTGGCAATGAAGGTCCTCCTGGGCTGCATCTGGGCAGGGCATTTTGTGCTGAGCTTTTGTAGTTCTTCTTGGCTGCCCCAGCCCCGGACACAGCCAATGCAAAGGGACAGAAAAGCCATTTCCTTTAGAATTCAAGAAGAAAGTGAGTGCAGTTCCTGGGTGGTAAAATGACTCTGTGGTTGAATAATTAACTTGGAAAGGCTACAGAATGTTTTGTCTTTAACACAGCTAACCCCCTTTTGCTTTTAATCAATGCAATGACTTATGGAGTGAAGTATCTTTCCAAAATGTCTACCCCATAGATTACTGTTCCTTGCTGAGAGGGCTGGTCATGAATTCTTGACGATGGTGGCTTTCATTTCACCCAAAACAACATTGTGTGTCATAATTGAGGCAACAATTAATGCTTACTGGGAATGCTGGATACTGGTTTTAAACAATAAAACTGTAAACCAATGGAGCATAATGTCACGTGTAAAAGACTATTTGGCTCAGCAAAAAGCGGGGAGGAGAAAAATGGAGAGACAGAAAGAGGAAGAGTTCAACAGAGAGGCAGTGACTTACACAAGGCTCAAACTGAGAGGGAATTGGGAAAAATCACTTTTCCTCTTGTTAAAATAAAATAATCCATTCAGTTAATATTAGGTCAGGACAAAAGGTCAGGGATCTTCTCATTGTTAAACATTTGCAGTTGGAGTGCAGTATCGTAGCTAAGGGGGAATATACAGCAACTGTTCCAAGAAAAAAAATAGCCACTCACAAAATTAAGTAACAAACAAATAAATAGAGTGTGTGTGTGTTAACTTGAGTGTCAGTGTACACATCACTGTTTTCTAAGGGGTACTTTTATTCATAGCACTGTAGTGCCCAGAAAATCAGACGAGATCAAGACTCAAATTCTCTCACTGCTATACAGATGCACACTCAGAAGCAACCTTTGCTTGAAATAAACGCTCCAGCCACAGTACACAAAGATCTGCTCTGTTATTTCTCTTTTACAGGTGGATAAAGTGAGGCAGAAAGGCATCATAGCCCTGACTACAGAAGAACATTTATGAATTAAATTCTTAGGTACCTTACAGATCTGGCCTTGCATGATTTGCCTAGTGTCAGACAAGAAACCTACGGCAAAGCTGAGAATTGAATCCAGACCCTTGGGATACTCAGCCAGAGCCTCTTCCAAAACCCAGCTTTATATGTATATGAGCAAGCCACTGGAAACTCTAAGTGAACTCTCATTATGTCAATTAATTTTTGTTTAATTAAACAAATCTTTAACAAACATGTGTGGGATGTTAGCTCCCTTTCTGTATAGAAAAGCAGACAGACAGCTACATGCACAGAGGGAAGGGCTGGTAATTAACTTTAGCAGCATAATCATTGATCTGAAGTACAGCAGCACAGTTTGCAAGGGCGGTCTGCACAGCTAGAACTGTGCTCAGTTTTGACCCTATGTGCATGGAACATCTGCATAATCTAATGCAGCCAGGGTAGCTCTATGAAGTCCTGATTATTGAACAATATGAACTTGTTTCTCCATAACATAAAGTAGAAGCTGACAAAGTGCAGCTTGTGACTGCTTGCAACCATGTGCCACTTGCAACCGATGTAACTTTTATGTGTTGTCCGCAAAGGAATTTTGCAATTGTCACCATGCCTGGCAGAATCAGCTGGTTGCTCCGGAGGTCAGAGATGTCAGCCAAACATGAAGCTGTTGGTTAGACAGGGTCTGGAAGCCCCCAGGGTTGTAATCTGTTCCCTTGAATGGGGAAGCCATTGCAGGGGTCTGCTCCAGGGTCTCCTTGTTGTGGAAGTAAACAAGACTCAGTTTTAGAGAATGGTGGGAGAGACTAAGAACTTGAATTTTGCTGTCTGGCCTCAGCTAGATATCCTGTTCCTTCAGCTGCTGTCCCTTGGAAACCTCTTGTTACAAATGATGAGAGTTATGAAGATGAAGGGTGTGTTAAAGATCTGTTTAAATTATTTACGGGCTATGCCTAATGAAAAAAAAAAAAGGAAAAAGAAAAAGGAAAAAGAAAAAAAAGAATGACAATTATAATCTCTGGTCTGAGCATATAGACTCTACTTTAGGATTGAGCTGAAGAGCCAAATTTTCGCAAATGTTACAGGTAGGAGCAAGTTCCTCCATCCAGTCTCCTCTGAACTGATTCGGAGAGAGTAAATCAGCCCACAGGGTGCATGAAGCGCTTTGCCACAATGGCAAGACTGCTCCTAGTACCTGAAGAAGCAAGTCCACATTCAGCTTGGGAACTGCTAATTTTGCTGCAGTGAAGGCTTGTTTTCACTATAATTCACACTCACCAAATGCAACCAGAGTTAATGCTGTTATACCAGGACTCGAGTCATGAGCAAAACCACATCAGCAACTCATGCTCTGTGTAGCTTTGCATGCAGACTTTGATACAGCTAAGAGAAGAAAAGCCTGCATGGCTCTGCACTGAGCTCATGCTTCTGTGCTTGTATAACAAGCACAGAAGAGATCTCCAGATCACAAGAAATCTCCAGAGCACAGTTTTCCTAAACAAGGTGTAGAAACGACCTGCGTGTCAGGACATACATTTAGTGGACTTGTAGGTGCCAGCTTGCACTCATAAACATGCAGGCTAGAACCCTTCACCTGTGGCAATAACCAGATATATTCATAAGCCATGTGAAGGTAAAGCTGCAGATTTATGTTTTGAGCTTTTGCCTTGTGTTAGATACTAGAGAGGGGAGAAAAAAAAAATCAAACTTCATAAAAATTCTACATGGAGTATAGAGTATTAATGGAGTATTAATTTGCTTTAAAATAGATATTAGACACTAATATCTTCATTAACAAATAACTATATATGCAAGAAATTGAGAGAAACTCTTGCCAAAGTCTCCATCTGGTTGATTCCATCTTTCTCCCTTCCTCTCTGACCTTTCTTATACTATGCTAAATGAACCTTCTCATTTCTTGGTTTGGAAACGTCTTCCCACATGTGTCGCTTTTTTTAAACTCCAGAATAAAAATGAAGAGATATAGCACTCACTAAAACTTCAGCGCAACTCCTCTTCTCAACTGATTTCAAAGGAAAATATTCTGTGCAGATCTCCTTAAATGAACTGTCAACAAAGTATGCTCCAGGCGGCCAGAATTCAGAAAAGTCACCCAGCATGCTGTTTGAAGAGTAGAAAAACAAACCAGGGAGTCGTTCCCCCAAAACAAGAGGAGATGAACCTCGTCCCACTGGAGCAGCTCTGAACACTGAAGGTTCCCTTCGTGCCTGGCTGAGGAATCCAACCCCTCACCTCGCTAACTTCGCCCTCGGAAAGGTTATCTTGCAATCAGAAATGTTGCGTTGCGTGACTTGGATCCATTGTTTATAGAATCGTCTAACTGACTTCATATGTATCTGGTCCAGGGAAACTGATGTTATTAAAACACAACACTGAGACATTGAGCTCGATAGCAGTTCAACATGAACAAATAAAGCAAGAGTTTTCCCCAAAGTAAAGCAAAGCAAGGATCCCGGCCTTCGTGTGAACTGCAGGGATGAAAGGAGGATGTGATACCATCATCTGAACGTTGACCTTTTCACTGTTGTTTCTTTTTCCAGCTCTGAGTCCCAGTCCCAGGTCCCTCCCATTCTCTTTTATCCCCTCAATCCAACTCTTGCAAACCCCTGGAGCAGGTAAGCTGTGAGCTGAAAAGGTTTTTCTCATGTTTTGACTCTATTTATTGCTTTTGCAGCCCGGTCAGAGAAGTGCCTGGATTGTTAGTTGTAACCTTTAACCCTCAGTATCAATTCTGCTTGCAGAAAGTTCAACAGCTATGGTTGAAATGGGCACATAAATTGAAAGGTAAAAATACAGACTGTTTGACTGTATTTGTGAAGTGTTGTTGATACCCCATCAGAAACATCTGACTATGCATTTTCTGTACACTTTGCTCAATGTTAATATCAGAATTTCTGGAGTTAAATCTCGGTTATGCCTGGTCAATATGGTATAATTTCACTGAAGTCTGTGATACTCTGGCCTTTGGGTACAGACACTTCTAATATTAGGCACTGCAAATATCAGAAAATCCTGTAAAAAAACTGTAAATACTTAAAATGCTGTATGCTTTTATGCTAGAGAAATGTTGGTCATGGAGCTATACTGAAAATTAGAGAAAATTTGATGTTCCACAGAGAGGTGCCACAACTGTTGAGTGAGAGCTTTTGGATGACTGAATAATTTAGTTTGATAAGAATAATTAACTGACATATATCTAGGAGCTTTCATCCAGAGATCACAGAACTCTTAGAAATGGAAGGCAAAGGAAATGCTTTGGTTATTTCAGACATCAGTGGAAAGCAGCCAATTTAGGGGTGTAATATTTTTTGTAACATCGCACAGAGAATAGCCTCTGCTTTGCCTGCACCGATGAAGAGATGTCTGCAGTAGCAATATGCATCAGCCCAGATGAAATCTGGCTGACGTATTTAGTAGCACTAATACTCTCATTCCCATGAAAAAAGCACAACATATCTGTAATGAGCACAGGTTTTGTGTATGAGTAAATAAATTGTCCCTAGATGGTCCGTAGAGGAGGTTCACAGGAAGCTGGGGCTACCAGAGGGAAAGGCAGGACTGTGCTTGCTTTCTGGCAATTGAGTTTCGATATTCAGGACTGCTGTCTAGCTTCACACAACTTTAAAAAAACAAACAAATGAACAAACAAAAAACATAAAAACAGTCACAACTGAAAATAAAATGGAAGGCTGCCATGTCAGAACCCTTTGGACTGATGAATGGAGTGAAGAAGAGCCACTCTTCCGCATTTCCAAGTCCATGCTGCAGTACATGTAAGAGAACATGGGGATATGGGGAGGGCAAGGATAACCCCCACTGTATAGTGTAATTTTGTGCCAGAGAGGGAAAAAAAGTAGGATAGGTGAAGACACTAATTTTGTCTTAGGAACAGAAGCTACTCTGAAAACTCTGCTTACTTGTGTGCTCAAAAACAGATGGATTGTAATGGTAATAAATGAATTAAATCTTTATCATCTGGCAGCAAAGCCAAGAGGAGAAGGAAAAGTAAGCTCAAAGGGTTGGAAAAGGACTCCAAATTCCCCATAGAGGAAACAGATGTAAATCTGGCAAGCTGTCTTTTGGAGATCCAAGTATTGTGGGTTGAAATGAGGTCTGGGTTATTCAGCCAAGTCTATTGTCAAGTGTGATGATAATCCCCGTTTTAGTGTACAGAAAATTGTGCTCTTGAAATCTCCGGAGGTCTTTCTGCACAATCAAGGGGTTAACAGAGCACATGGAGTGACTATTTTGCAAACCTGTTTATGTTGTGATATGGCATCTTTTTTACAGTTCCTTGTTGTTGGCTGATCCAGTTGCGAAAGACAGATGTCAAGATTTGATATTGGTGGAACTGCAAATGGCTTGATGCTATTCCAACACTACTTGAGAAGTTCCTTTGTCCTATGGAGGAAAAAATATCACCACACCATAATTTTAGTAAATGACAAGGTATGCTGAGAAATGTGTAGGATGTGAAAAGCCAATAAGTCAAATCAGCACTTTTCTTGAACTCACTGCAATAAGTCTAATAACACCTTTATTAAAGCAAATCTTCTTAGCTTCTTAAAATGTATTGCCTTGATTGCTTGTGCTCACAGAAACATATTTTTTGGTCTCTAGCCTTCCCTCAAGTATTTTCCTCAATGCCATTGCACCTTCATACTACACCCATAAAGTAGTTAGGAGGACAATTCTTGTGTCTGGTGCAGGAGACACTTGCGAATCTCAAAGGATGCTAAGTGAGTTAGTTGACCAGATCAGTGGGATCGGTAAAGGGGTGCTTACAAAATCTTTGGGTGCTTACATAGTGTGAGTCCCTCATCCACACCCATTAACATTTTTGGTTACAGGATTTGGTCAATCAAAATGTTTTGTTTGGATCTTCACTAAGTTTTTATATCAATTAACTGTGGTAGAACCACCAGCTTTTCCCACTGGAGATGCTGGAAAAGGATAGGTTGATTATTGTCTCTCCTCAAAGTTCTGGCCTTCAGACAAGAGGAGTCTTTGAAATTGGTCCTTTCTTGTCATTCTGACAAAACTCAGCTTTTCCAAGGGGTGTTTGGGGTACAGTTTCTTCGGAAACTGCTCCATGAACTCTTCCCCAGGAAGGCAGCTGATAGCTAAAGCTGCCCAAAGTGGACTATTCCCTCAAATCGTCCTTGTTTATCTCCACAAGCACATCCCAATTCTCCCAAGCTGAACTTGTCTGTCACCCAGAGCCCAACCCATCTTAAACGCTATGTGCCTTTGGCTCCATTACCCTTATCATGGCCCCAGTGGCAAGCGGGGCAGGAGGGGACAGGATGGCTGAGGAAGTTGTAGGAGGAAGGAAGAGCTGTTGCTGCCCTTCCTTCGTTTCATGGGGGAAAACAGTCCTCTCAGCTCGCCAGCTCCTGTGGCTGCATGGTGGGTGGTAATGGGGACACACAGCAGCAGACAGATGTCTACACCCATCAGCACTAGGCCCAGAGATCTCCAATGACTATACATATTAAATACCCTCCCCAGGCTATTCCATCTGGGCAAAACAGTGGGTGGTGAAGCAAAAACAACCTTTTAGTGTAAACCAGGGTTCTCCTACTCACTTCCCCCTACCCTGCTCATCTCTTCAAAATTGCTTTTGTCAGTCAAACTTTGTTTTTTTTTAATATTCATGCTTTTCCCTCCTTGACCTGGTTATCTTGGCACTCAAGGCACAATTTCTTGCCAAGGTAACTAAGTTTAATCCATAGATCAATGCACCATTCCCACGTGTCAAGCTTTAGAGAAAAAAAAAAAATAGTGTGAGAGGAGTTTACTGAAAATACATTTTAAAACATTTATGTTTGAAAATGTTATTTCATTAAACAAAATGGTATTAGGAAGAGTTTTTGAGAGGAAAGGCAGTTTTTTACCAACAGGTGACGATGCTACCAAAGTATCTAGGAATCTGCTGTTACAGTGGTGTGGTGACCTTCTGCATACGGAGACACTCATGAAGGTGCAGGCACCTTGTTGGCTCAGCAAGTAATCCTAGATCAGCACTCTCTCCATTCCAGCATCTGTGGAGCTTGACCTACCTTGTGTCTTGGAAGACCAGGCTGTAGGGGAGGCTATGTGCTAATATGGTGCATAGTTATACTACGACATCATTGCCTGACACTGTCATTTTGCAGGACAAACAAATCACCAGATTACCTCACATTATAGTTGCGGTGCTGAGGCATTGTGTTATAAAGACCCAGCATGACACAAACTGACATTATTTTTGCATTATTTTGCCCTACTGGGTGCAGATAAATAAAGGGTGGCTGAGGCAGATAACATGCCTTGGACTAGCATCACATTCAGATCCAAATAGCTGCCTTGCCCCAAGCCTGCACCTCCTGTTTTGTTAGTCGCTAGGGGATACCAAGGCAAGAAGTCACTCGCTCCAGTGGGGAACTGCCAAGAACACCAGCATTTGAGGCTCCCACAGTTTTCAAAAAAAAAATTGTTTTTTCTATAAAACAGATTGATATGCTGGAAATTGCACCTGTTTCTACTTAGGTCAGGAATGAGTCAATACAATCCGAATTTGAGAAAATGCAAAGAGCAGGCTACAGGGGGCAATGAGATGGTAAATGAACTTGAATGAGCTTCTTCATGGTTTGTTCAACTCATTCAAAGGACTGTTGTGGATGTTCACTGACCTACCCTACACAAGGTGTGGGTTGCATCAGCCTGTGGGCTTACCTCACCAGACTCCTGCTGAAAGGGGCCCAGGCTACACTGCGGGGGGATAAACCAGCCCTCAGACAGCTTCTTGCATCCCAGGAGCAAATGCTTCCCACGTTCTACAGCTCCTAAACCCATTGAGGCTGCAGACAGCCATGGCGTCTTCTCACAGCCCCTTACTGCTTGGCCGACCATCTCTGAGGAAGTAAAAGCCCTTCACAATATGCACCCTTCAGTTCACTTAAATACCAGAAGAGGTTACACATGAAAAAGGCAACTGTCTTCTGGCAAAGTGAGGGTTTAATTTCTTGGTTACAAACTTGGACACAAAGTTAAAAAAAAGAAAAAAAAAAGTCGAGAGAAATGAAAAGGTGAATAGAAACCTGACTCCTACCCATCCATTCTCCTAGCTCTCAAGCAGTGGGTACCAGCTGCAGAAGCACAGATGCCATCTGAAAAATGCTTATTTGTTACCTTTCTGAATCAAACATCCTTGAAGCTTTACTTATCCATGCAAGCCAGGAGACCGCATCAATATTCCATCCTAAATGATATCTTCCTTTCAGTGATGACTTCTAAAGCTAGTTTTGGGGGAGCTGTTGACCTTGCCCCACCTATTGCTATGCAAGAAAAGCCTGTCCTGAGCAGACCTCCTCCCTCTCCCTTCAGCCAAGATGAAGCTCTCTTGCTTCTCAAACCCCTCCAGTCTCCAAATGCACTTCCCAGTTCTTCTACCCAATGGGAATGTAACTTCCATAGAGCAAGACTGCGGAGATGATTTTGAGTCGGATGCTGAGATTAAGCCTTCTCAGTAGTGAGGGTAGCGAAGTGCAGTTAGATTGCCTGGAGAGGCTGCAGAATTTCTACTGCTGCAGTTTGTATGGAAAAAGTTGGACAACTGTCCATCAGGAATGCCACAGAAACAGCCTGTCTTCCTCTGGCACAGGCAGTTGCACTGGGTAATACTTTGAAGCCTCCTTTAGGCTACTTTTTTACGGCTTACATTCTCGGGCAGCCTTTTTTTTTTTTCTCTTCCATTCTCATGTAATGGCAGTGAATCCAGGAGCATTCTTCCCTAAGACTGACAGCATGCAGTCAGTGTTTATCTGACAGGAAAACATTACAACATTTTCCTGACTGGCGCAATGCCAGTAAACCATGTATCATAAGATGAAGCCATTGTACATCCACCTTATCAACCCCACAATCTCCAGGTTACCATTGGCTCTTCATAAAGACCACACACGACATATTAATCATGCAGACAGCCTTCAGAGTATTTTTCCAAGTCACCACCATCTCTGCCTTTTACTAATTTTGAGGGCTAATCCCGTCACACAAAAAACATCTTCTGCACTTGGTCTTACCACAGGATCCCAGCCACCACTTTCTAAATATATCCTCAGGAGACTGAACGTTACTCACAAGGAATCTGTTGTACTTTGAGCACCAGGTTCAATAATTGTAGCAAATATACATTTACCATGTAGCCCAATACAGACTTCCTGCCTTCTTATCCACTCATCTGCAAAACCATTACAAAAAAGAGATATCTGTCAAAATTAGTCTGGTTTTCTGGGTTACCTTCACATATATTTGTGTACATGACATATGGATAGATGTGCATATAAAATAAAGGAGTGCTGGGAAGAGATATGTACATGTAAGTATAAGGAAAAGGAAGCGAAGAGGGAGAAAGAGTGTGTGCTTTGTGGGTGTGCATTTGAACACTTGCATATTCATGCATATTGACTCCAGAGAGAGCAAGGAAAAAAGAAAATATAGAACTCAAGTTTATAAAGGAAAAAAAAAATCGCACCTTTGGAGAAATGAACATGTTTATGTGAGTAAAACATTAAATGCTGTGCAGTCAGGCAGCCCATCAAGAAGGTAGTGGTCATCAAGCAAGTGTGTTAGAAAAGAAACCCAACAGAAGAGTGACGTGTAAATGGAAAATAAATAAATTGAACATATGGCACTCCTGGTTCCAGGCTCATGTTAATAAAGCAGCTATTAGGTGGAGACACTGTGGTGATGCCTGAGTTGATGGGGCATTTTTTTTTCATTTCTTGCAAGACCTTAATCAATGTTACTTGAAATGATTATGGGGGTTTAAAATGGCAAGAAGCAGTAAATTTTAATGGCATGTCTGAATGCTGTTCCATTTAATTTCTATATGGGGCAATGTTAAACCTCTAATAAATAACCTGTATGTAAAAGTCTCCCTCTCTCCCTTTTACATATGCACACACAAACACATGCACACGCACATTTATATATATGCCAGCTCCAATGAATATCTTTGATGTTTTTGCCACTGGCTGGGGGAGAGGCGGTGGAGAGAAGGGCTGAAGTGTGGTATGGATCAGACAAGGGCAATATTTTAGAGGGAAGAAGTATGTATTCTCATTTTACACTTCCCAGTCTTTATTTTTTCTCTATAGGAAAATTAATCTTAGGAAACATCGAAAGAAAATCACCCCTGTGCCATAGGCCAGCACAAAGCTCATGTTATGCTAATCTCTGCTTACATTTTAGCAACTAAAAGCCAAGATAAGTGGTGCTTGAGTTATTGTCAGCTTTGGGTGCAAGATCCAGACAGCGCACACTGAGATGCAAATAAATATGGGATTTCACTCCAGGCAGACGTGCAAGCTGAGAGGTTTCCATTCCTTGTCAGGCCCAGGCACACCTGGATGACTTTCCTTTAACAAATAGCACAGAAGTGATGTGCATAAAGGCGCAAAAGGCGTCATCGCAATACAGTCCCTTGCTACATCTTTCCTCACTCTCCCCCAGCTCCCACCTCAGATCGACTCTTCCCTTGAAGCCTCTTCCTTGTGACATTTTCTTTTCCACATGCTGGCAAACCATGCTGCTCCTCATGTGCCCCCTGGATGAGAGGGGATTGTCCCTTCCTGGCACAGGCTTTGAAAGGAGCAGCACACCAGTGCCTGCACCAGCCCCAAATGTTCCTCCTCCTGCTTCCCTGCTCCCCCAGGTTTTGGCCTCCACCCTCCTTGCCAGCCCTGTCTAGTGTGTTTTCTGGTGGGAAGCTCCTTGGAGCAGGGAGCAGCACAGTTTGGCTCTGTGCTAGGCACTATGTCCTGCTGTGGGCTCTTTTGCAGCCCTGCAAATTATTATTCTTTATGAACAGTGGTAGTCTGTATGCAAGAGATCTGGATGTGGATTAAAACCATCTACTTCTTTCTACACAGCAAAAAGAGAGACTTACCCCTCTAAATATTTTAATTAATCAGCACAGGCTGGAAAACCATAGGAAGCAAGAGGGGAAAAAGGAATTTGAGGAGAAATTTTGAGGACTGAAGCAAGGATGCTGCTTGCTTGCTCTGCTTGAGTGGGTGGGTGGCTACTTTGAAAGCCAAAGGCAGTAAGCAGGAAATCCTAGATAAACAGGAGGCTGTATTTATACCTTCCTCCAAGCCAGCTGACACAGGTGCTCACCAGACATGGGGTACCTGGGTGGCCTGAGTGCAGGGCCATGCTGCAGCAGGGAGGCCACGGGGAGCATCGCCAGGACCATACACCTCCCGCGCCATCTGCAAGGAGTGGGTTTGAGATGCGCTGCCAGCCCACCGGGCGCAAACAGTTTGTCTGAACTCAGTAGCTTACTTGGGGAAATAATTCACCTTTTTCCCCTCCCAACAGTGATACTATTTCCTAACACCCACAGCCTGATTCCCCACTTGGCCCTTCCATTTCCACAAGTGTGTTGTTATTAATGCTGTAAATCATTATTAGTTGTAAACAGCAGAGGCTCTGAGAAGTGCAAGGCCAATTTCTTCACCGAGGTGGAAGCCCCAGTACTTTGGGTCCTCCTCCTACCCTGGGGTCTGTTGCCTCCACCTCCCACTGTGCAGGGGACTTTGTGCATGTGGCGGCATCCCCAAGTTCCCGCACTTCCCCGCCAGCCTGGCTGTCACCAGGGGATGAAGCTGTCACTGCAGGAAAAGCCCTCGGCTGCTCTTGTTGGCACCCTGGGGGTGCTCCATGCTCACCAGCCTCCCATCAGTGAGCTGGGCCTTTTTTTTTAGCTCTGCGTGTGTTCAGCACAGAGAAAAATGTTTCCACTTACTTTTCCCCCTCCTCTCTTTGGAATATGAGGCACACACTTGTCATACTTAAAGGAGTGGATTTATGGTTGACTCTGTCTCTTATCTCCCCACAGAGCTCGCTGGAGCTGCTCTCCAGATGGGACAGCATTACAAGCTTCATCACATAAAGACCAGTTCAGCCTACAGCCCAGATGTTCTTTGTTCCCAGAAATATTCCTCCCCACCAGCCGGTAGAAGGGAGCTGGTGCTGGTATGCGGTCTGCTCCTCCTGTTTGCAGTGCTTGCCATGGGCTGCATGCCCCAGCCCCAAGAGCGTGTCGCCTTTCCTGGGCAGGCTGGGAGGTGGGCATCCAGGAGAGGACCCGTACTGCTCAGCTGCCCAACGCAAAGAGGGTCTTCCCCTTCCAGTGTGGGGACTGCAGGTTTCTCTTGACCCAAGGTGTGTAAAATGAAGTTAGCTTCAGGCATGGCCCCACAGTTGCCCCCGTTAGCCCAGTGCTGGCATCCCTGGGGAGCTCACCTCGCCATGCCGTGCGTCCTGCGGTGGCGGGACCGGCCCCCAGTGCAGGCTTCGTATTTACGCAGCTTTCCCTGTGCCCTGAACTCTGCCTGTGTCTCCGGCAGAAGGGCAGCTACCCCAGGTCAGAGCACCGCCTCGAGCCGCCGGGGAATCGGCTTTCAATTTCTGCCGCGGCTTTCCTTCCCTTTTTTCTCTTATCCCTCCAGCCATCGCAGAATAATTCCCATCCCTATTAGCTTACCCCCCTCCCCCTTCCTTCTCTCCCCCTTTGAAATCCTTCCTCCTGTCCCCGGGAGGGGCGGGGGGCGGCGGGAGAATTCCTCCAGATATTACACAAAAGCCTCATGCATCCCCAGTGTC
Source organism: Chauna torquata (assembly GCA_013399475.1). NCBI lineage: Eukaryota > Metazoa > Chordata > Aves > Anseriformes > Anhimidae > Chauna > Chauna torquata. The sequence goes on from VXAL01015089.1 coordinate 71,925, forward strand.
AACCCCAGAGGGCGGCCGGGTAATTCAATTAAGGCGAAGGGGCTTTTGTTTTACTTGCTTTCTTTTCTGACTTTCTCAAGTCTGAGGCAAGGGAGAAAAGCAGGAGGGAGAGGAGCACTGGCCCTCAGAGGAGGCATGGCGAGGACGGTTGCCTCTCACTGAGGAAGGCTGCGGGGCCTGTCACCCGGCGGGTGCAGGCTCTCAGGATGGCTGTATCCCTCTGCAGGCCAACTTCGTGCTGCTCCCTCCATCTCCCACACCTTTCTCCCTCCGTATTCCTCCCTTCATGCCTTTTTCTCACCCTTCCAGCCTCCTCCCTCCGCAGCCCCACCTTCAGTCCCCTCTTCCTCTCTGCTATCCTTTCCCTTGCATATTTAATTCCTCCCCTCAGCCTCCGCCTTCCCTCTCCCCACCTGCTCCCGAGTGGAAGGAGATTAATTTTTGCCAATAAATAATGCCTTCATCCTTCAGCCTAATGTTTGTTAATTGCAGATTTATCCCACGCTCAATGGAGGGCACACACGGCAGGATAGGCGCGAATGCAGAAGAAAGTGGTGCCTCCTAAAAACCTTGTGGGCAACGCCTCGGCCCAACAGCCTGCCAACGTTCACGGGCATCTCCTCAACACCTTTTTGTCTCCCCTTTTGGGAAAATTAAATGGCTGCACTGAGGGGGCCAAGGCTGTGTCACATTCAGCCTCTTCTGATCACGGTGCGGCACCAGGACACCGGGAGACGAGGCCAACACCAGCCAGTGAGACCTGTGCCCTAGGGGCCTCTTCTGCCACTGGCACTGGGCCCACAGTTTTGTCCCCCAAGTCCTCAGGGTGTTAAAGGACGGAGAGGGAGGTGCACGGCACAGACAGCCCCAAGGATGCGGAAATTAGCCCCTGCATGCCTGAAGCCAAAACCTGGGCCCAACTTCACAGTGGGAAACCCTCCCGTAGCCAAGGTGGGTGCCCCGTTTCCCTCATCGGTGCGCCTTGAAGGACCTCGGAAGGTCTCACAGGGCACGGTCCTGCCCGAGGGGTTCTGGAGTCAGCGTTGAGCCCACTGCTTTGGGGATGGCTACAGGGTCTGCCACAAGGCTCTCAGCTTTGAGACCACCCCTGTGTGAGAGCCCTGATCCGGCACCGCACCGTGCTTGGCTGGGCCCCCATGAGCTGGGAGGGGACAACTCCCGCTTCCTCCCACCAGCAGCTAGTGTAGTGACAAAGACTTTTTGAGCTCTCTAGCCATAAGAACCAAAGTCCTGGCCTCCCATGATCAAAGCCGTGGTGGTTCTCTGCAAGTGTGATGCAGAAGCCCTTTGAGTGGAGTGTGACCGGCCAAATACAACGCTCCTGAGCTCCCAAAGCTCGGCAGCCCACATGGCTCCTTGCTTCCCGTCTTCAGCCCCTCAGGAGCCGAAACCCCCACCCAGGGCCCAGGACCTGCTTTCCCTCTCCTGCCATCTCAAAGCACACCGTCCCAAGGGCTTGCAGAGGGGCAGCGATTTATCTTTTGGTCCATAATCTCTCTGAACAGTTCCCCCCTCGCTTGCCCCCAGCCCCCCTTCCCCAGGGGGAACCCCGGGGGTGGCTCCCTCTGCCCCCGCCCCAAGGAGGTTAACACAACACGGCAGGGCCGTGCCTCGCTCCCCGCTGCCGCAGCTCTCCCAGGCCAGGCATCTCTCCTGCTCGTTCCCAGCTCCCCGTCTGCAGCGGGCTTCCCTTATTAAAGGGGGCATACAGACCAATTAGTTGTTATATAATAGCTCTGGACGGCCAGGCGATGGGACGAAGGGCACTTGCTCAAATTAATAGAGTCTGGGATTGATTTAGGTCTAGGAAAGAAAGCTAATTTGAGATTTAATATCTCTCTGGTATCTCCTCAGACAAAACAGGACAGATTCTTTTTAGTGCCTGTATTAAATGAAGCCACATACATCAATACACACCAGTAAAAGCTCTTGTTTCTACACTGAGACTGAGATGACAAAATTGTATATTTTCCCTTGTGGTTAACGTTTAAGTAAATGAAAAAATTTGCCCAGCATAGAAGGTCCTTTTCCATGAACAAGGATTTTATTAAGGTAACGGTGTGGCGGGCAGGGTCCTGGCCAAGGGCTCGGCCTGGACCCAGCATCCTTGCTCCCCGGCCAGGGAGCCCCAGCGTGCCGCTGCAGCCAGGTCGGCTCTTGCTGCTGATGGCCTGGGCCCTCATTAAAGCACACATCTCTCTCAAGTCATCTGTCTCCCCCCAGAATATTCATTGCAGACATCGTGCTTCTTTAATCTATTAATGAGCTCTTCATAGGGATCTTGACACAATTAGGAAATCCAGGCAAGAGAGAAGCTGGAATTTTCTTGAGTGGCTAATTTCTTGTAAAAGAAACCGAGGCTGGAAGATGGCAGAGACACGTTTCCTTCAGTACATGATGTTCATATAAAATGTGTACTTGGCTCATCTCACACGTCGTTTATCCCGTCTATGAAGCAGGAGGCAGAGGAGCAGCACATAAAGCTGTCCACACGAGCTGGCAGCGCTGGAGGCATTGCATCCTGCTTGCTTGGCTCCCGCACTGCCACGCCACGGGTCTGTAATCATTACCAAGTGGGACATGTGCCCTGCCCCAGCCTTGCTCTAACTCCAGAGTGGCTGCTGAGAGCCAGGAGTCAGAGCTCTTTGGTAGTGCCATAGGTGGGCTGCATGAAAAACAGTTTAACTCTTGTGTTGGGCAGAAACAGGATCCACATTCATGCTGGGTTGTTCCCTTGATTAACAGCGCCAGTCAGAAATACTACAGCTGGTTTGCAAGCAATTTTGCAAATTAAAGCACTGATTTTCTCCATTGTGATTCATGTCATATTGCTCACTTGTAAGGGAAGGTCAGGATAGGACGAGATACACTTAGAAACATGCAAGTCTCCAGCCTTTCACAGATTTTAACAACATACATGGAACACTGAAAAATTAGTACCAGAAGTTACTTCATTTTTTGGATAGCAATTACTCTCTTGCTACAAAGGAAAACGCTCCAGCCAGGGAACTGCAGCTCTGCCCCCGGCCTTGGCCTGTCTCACTGCGAGGAGGATGATGGTACACATTATACTTCCTATAGATAGAAAACTATTCCTCATTATTTGGAGAGAGACCCTGCTGGGCAGCTCTTACTGCATCCGTCACTGAGTGTGACATCATCCAAGAAGGGGCAAAACTCTAATTATTGCAATTTCACATATCGCAAATGTTTAAAGAGCTTCTGGTGGGAAGTGTGAGAAGAACTGGAGGCTATTGAGAGATTCATTGTTATGAAGGGCTTTGGCAGGGCTGAAAATTGACAGCATTAACAAGGAGCTTACACAAAAAGAAAAGAAATCAAAACAAGAATTATATTATTCAAGTATGTGAACCAAGGAAGAGAATGATGGGAAGGAGGTTTGTCTTGAGAAACCCATGAGTCCCTTGGACAAGCCTGCCTTGGGAAGTAGTTCATTAGGAGAGTAAAAACAACCCACCTTCTGCAGTTTGCTGCATTCACCTCATCTCTTTCTTCCCAAACCCTCTTTCTCTTTTCACATGGAAGGGGTAACAGTAGGTTTTTGCTGCCGCCAAGCCCCAGCCAAATCCCAGAGAAGAGCAGTGGGATGTGGCTCTCGCATGGTCCTTGCTCATCTCGGCAGCTTGGTTCTTCTGACACAAGGCAGAATAATGAGTGCATCCTTTCTGGGATCGCTTTCTGTTTTGGCAGTGCAGCCAGTAGGCACGTGCCCAAAAGCATGCGTCTAGCTGTCTATGAAGTGAAGCCATAGGAAATATGTCAAGCCAAATAAAGTTACACTGTTTGATTTGCTGCCTCTATTCAAAAGTTCCACGATCTGCTCCTCAGACGCTGGAGCCAGTCAGTCATTTCTCTCTGACCATTCCCATTAATCACAAGGGTATGTTTGGTGGGCCGTGGGGCAAATGGGGGGCTGGGGTGGAGGCAGCTCAGCTTGCTGGAGGTGGGGATGGAAACACTCGGCTCCCCAGCCTTATGGCTGCTGATGCCACTGCTACACCACAGCCCTCAGACTGGGCTGGAGGATTAGGAGACAGGGGAGAAGGCTTTGGGGAGAACGTTGCCTGTGGGAAAGCAGAGAGCTGGCAGTCAAAGCGAGTACATGCACTGCAAAATGTCATCCTAGCTCTTCTCCCTCCTTCCTTCCACATACCATCTTCCCAGAGGACTTCACAAGGGGCTGGGACCAAGCCAAAGGAGACAAATCAGAGAAAAAACAGGGAATCCGGCACCCACTACCTCTGCTAAGGATTCCCTTGTCCTTCGTTTCTGAAGAAGAGCCATCACAGCTGCAGGAGCCAAGAGTGACACTGGACTGCATTTAAGAGTCTGAAATATCTAATTTGACAAAGCATTGTTTTTTTTTCTGCGTATGATGTGACGAGCAGCAGTTCAGCCAAACTCCCTCAGTACTCAGGATCTCAAAGACCTTCCCAAATGTCACCCCAAAGCCATGTCCTCAAACTACCTGGGACAAGCGCTCCCAGGGAGAAATGCTCAATGAAGTATTAGTACTTCAGAAGTTGAGCAAGGACCCTTCACAGGGCTAGCGTTTCAAACAACTGGTACCTGTAAGCACACGTATAAATTCTTGCATAAGGTTCCTGAAATATGGCACTTCGAGCAAACACCTTCTTAAGCCAGTGGACAAAAACCACAACAACTACTAAAAGAAAGGAAAAATGGGAAATGACAATGGATTAAAGAAAAAGCTTCAAACCAGTGAAATGGAAAGGAAACAGTAACTTTACCAAAATGCCTTGACTGCAGTGGTTTTCATTCTGGTTTGCATACAAGCCTACTATTGAAATACCAGGTCAGAAGTCATATATTTCTCTCACTTTGTAGTGATGAACTCTCTGAGTGAATTTGATATTAGAATTAAGCCTTCTTTTTTCTTTTTCTGGCAAATAGTAAATTCACTTAGCTTTAGAAGAATGAAAGGACGGACAAATAAAAGTCAAGTTTTGAGTGTACACTCCAGCTTAAGAGCTGGAAGATTAAATACTGGCTTTCATGCTTTCATAAAAGAGTTTTCTCACTGATTTTATTATTATTTATTTTAGTGGCAATTTCTTTTACATTTAAAAAAAAAGGGGGGGGGGGGGTTAAAAAAAGAAGACTATTATAGTTTGTCCAAAGCAGAAGGAGATGTTACCTCGTCTCAGGTACCCACATCTGGAGATTACTTTTGTGAGGGTCCCTCTTGGGATGCGAGGAAAGAGAGAAAATCCTGCTGTTTTCTCTGCAAATCCTCCATGTAGACCAAGACATGCAGCAAGGTACAGGGCACAGTTGCTTCACCAGCCTCCATCTGTTAAAGGCCATGGTCACACAGGTTTTGCTTGGATTTTGTCTAACGATGCTAAGACAGAAAACACAGAGAAGCAGGATCTTCAAAAAAGCAGCACAAAGACAGATCAGAGGGACAGCTGGTATGTGATTCACAGTGCAGATATCCATATGTAAGAGCAGGGGTTGGGAGGGAGTTTAGGGATACAAACTGGATCACACATTGATGTCATTCCCAAGACCCTAACTCAGAGATCAGCAGCTCCATTTACATCCTTGGGGATGAGCTAGCTACATGCTTAAGGAGGTGAATTTAAATGGCAAGAAAGTAAGGCCAGCTGATGCATAGGGGTTTTTGTGTAGGGAAGGGAGAGGCACCCATGCTGCTGCAGCCAGCAGTGGGAGTGAGGACAGCCCTGGGACACCATTAGTGCTGCAGCAGATCCTCACTGGGCCAGGCTCCCTGCTCAGTCTTCAGCACCCTGCATGAACAGGATGGGGCAGTCTGGTACAGGAACACTCTAATTTGGTCAAGTGTGAAGTAACACCACCTCGCAGGAGACCAGATCTCGCAGGCTGTGGGAAGGCATGCCAAGATGCTGGGAAGGCGGCGGACACCAAGCGTTCAAAGGGTCTGCCATGAACTGGCCATGTTGCAGATGCAGGACGTGGCTGGGCTGTCCTCAGTAATTTCCAGCCCAGCTCTCAACCCCAGCAAAGACCCAGTCAGCCTTGAGCTTTTGGGCAAAGTTCTGGCCCATACCGCTGGCCACATTTCCAGGGAGAGGAGTCCCACAGTCCAGGTCCCTGCACTTTCATCCTCCCAGCAATCACTCCCCTCTGAGCAAAGCCCATCGCCGCAGCCCACAGGGTCCCTGCAGAGGTTTCGCTCTGGCTGTGGGACCAGCCTTACTGAGACTCTGCTTTCCCACGTAGTGTTTACCCTCTCGGGTTTCATCTGTTTTCCTTGGGCTCCCTTTGGTAAACCTTTGGTTTCAGCATATTATTAGGGAAACAAGAGCTCGGTATTAAGTGATGATTATGCAATTTATTCTGACAGCGAAAAAAGTGAAAAGGGGAAATTGACATTTGTGATTTTAGTTATGTGCTGACAACTATAATTAATCTTAATTCCAGTAAGAAGCAGATAAGTGAACACGATGGGAAAGCTGCATTTTCACTGCTGCTGCCTAGAGACAATTACTTAATCATGGCAATAAAATGACACAAGTTAAGAAATTAAAGAGGGCAAAAGCTTTAACCTAGTTTAAACACAAATAGAAAAGAAAGATATGAAAATGCGGTGAAATTAAAATATATAAAAGGCACAAATTAACTGTATAAAAATGCCACTGTACAAGGGTAAAACAGCAAGAGATGAGTTTATAAAAGATAAAGAAAAATCTTTCCAAAAGCCCATCGAGGGGCAATTGTAAACAGAAATAGGAAAGGGATGAGCTTAGACCTAATGTATAGAAAAAAAGATGGAGTAGCTATTTTTCACTTTATTAATTAAAAACTTTTTATGAAAGTGAATGAAGAATGATTTTTTTAATTTGATTTTTGAGGATGAAAAATTCTTCTTTGATATGCCATTATTTTAAGATGACTGGTGATTTTTGATCAACGAAATACATTAAGCATTTGGAATGAAGAACTGCATGTCAGCTTCAAACCACATGAAGTGAAAATTAACTTTTTTTTTTAATCCCAGTGGAAAAAAAAAGTCCTTCAGCCCGCTTCACTTCTGTTCATTATGTATCAAATTAAGAGATGGTACCCACTGCCTTGGGACAGGAGGACAGACTAGATGACTTCTTAAGGTCTTCTTTCCCTCTGCTTTCTCCTGGCTATACTCAAATGGAATAGGATACATAGCGTTCTCTCTCGCTCTTCCCACAGAGCTTTTTTCCAGGCTTATTTAAAGAATTTGCTGAGTGCAGGGAGAGAGCCTGCTTCACAGACAGCATTGACTGGGGTCTCCAGCCCTGCCATAATGGAGACATGAACAGAAGGAAAACAGCTGTCAAGAAACACTTGAGCGGCATTAATACCCCTCTGCAATCACACCCAAGGTCATGGGCTCTTCCACAAATGCAGATCTACCTATAGTTTTGGGTGCACTGTAGAGTCTCTTGAAAGTATGATGTAGCTTCTTCCACCAACTTAATATACATTAATTTTGAGGAATTTAGTTTGCTGCAAGTTAAAATGAGACTGTACTGCTCCCAGCAGGTCCTGTTTGGGTGTTTTTTAACTGGCATTTTTTAGCTAAAAGGCAACTTGGTTCTTTGAGCCAACTCACGTAAAGAAATGTTCAGACAAGTATTCATATGGAGTATCTTGATGAAAGTTTCTCTTACGCTCAGCATTTTTCTTTACTTTCCACTTCTGAACACAATTCCTCATCCCAAATCATCTTCAGTTGATAAATTCTATATCCAAGCTGAGGTTTACAAAACCTTCATTTATAGTCAGACTGTGGAAATCCTAACCACAGAAAGTTACTAGTCAAATGTGGTAAATGTTTTATAAAAAAATGTTAAATAAAAATATAACTAGCATTTGGTTATATTTAGAATAAGCAAATCTGATGCTTCATGGCATAAAGCCAGCCATGTGAGGGTCAGAAAGAAATTTCCACCAAAGACCATTTCTGGACATTACTGCATAATTAGCAAGTGCTTTGCGTGTTGTTCAAGCTTCCTTTGAAGGCAAAAGGTAGTGGTAGTCATTGAATCTGGCAATGAACACCAGCACTCTAATCTGGCATTTCATTCATTCCTTCTCTCCTACAACTGTCTGCTAAGAAAGGTCAGTGAAAGAATTAGATTTTTTTCTTGGGAGTTTCTGTCTGTAAGGTAAAAGACATAAAAAAGAAGTGAATAAGAAGCAGAACCCCTCTCCCCTTGCATCCATCCACAGTGCCACATGTGCCACCATTAACGAAAACAAAGCCAAGCATTAGTCCATTCAAAGTGATGGGAATGGTCATCTCAGAGCAGCAAAACAGATTTTACAGCCATTCCTCTTAAAGAAGAATCATGTTGAAAAGGTCACCTATTCCATCCTGCAAGCCAGCCTGGTGGATAAATCAGAATACAAGAGGACATTTAAGTGTTTTAACCAAAGGTTCTGGTCTCTGTGATATGGCTGGAAATGAGCGTTCCAATGCTACCAAGCACCTCCCTACAGTGGTCAACAAGGACATTTTTGCTGGGTTGACACTGACAGTCTAGAGAGATCACAGTATCCCATCTGAGCCATGGCACCAAGGGTCAGAGCCTTTTGTGTCGTTCAATTCTACCTCAGGAATAAGACAAATCTCACCAGTGAGAATTTTAAATGACAGCAGGGATAATTGTACAGCAACCCTGATATTCAAACACTGAGATGCTTTAACAACAGGTACCAAAATACAGCTTGAATGAGAAATCTGATGTTTTGAGACAGATTTAGTTGGAGCTAATACGTGATGCATTAGATCATAGTTAACCAGATTCATTAGTTCCTTTAGGACTACTAATTCTTCACTTTCCAGCCAATGAGATGCCCACAAGAAGACATTATTAACTTCCAATAACTTGACCATTATTGGGTCCCAGCAAGGCAATAAAGGAGTCTGTATGATGAAGGAAGAAAGGTCCTTGCTGTATCTCTGTGAATATCTACAAGATGGATGATGCTGCCCTGACCCCTTAGGGCTGTCAGACAATTTGCCTTTTTCACAGTGGGAACCACTGGGTAGATGAAGAGAGGCCATGCCACTGGTCTTGCAAACAGGTGTGAATTCATTGACATGAATTGATTTTAGCAGTCTTATACTGTGGCTGAACTTGGCTTATGCCTTGAAGAGATGGGTCGCAGTAGGTATGAAGTTATTGACAAGAACATTTTCCATATAAATAAAAGCCTGTTTTGTTTTTAGATCTGCCAGGACTGAGAGCTTCCATTTCTTCTGCAACAACCTTGCATAAGGATGGCATTAGAAGGCAGCATTTGAGTGTACTTGAGCAGCTTAGGATTCCACCAGTGGATCCAGGGGAAAAATTAAAAACTCAAAAGCTTGAGTTAGAGCTTGACAGGTAACTGAAAACAGAACCATTTCTCACTGTAGCACAGTCTTAAATAACTGTTCATGTTGCCAAAAACAAAATAGAAAAATCCACCCAACCACATGATTTTGGAGCAATTTCTAGGCTGTACAAAGAGCACAATGTGAGCATTAGCTATAAGGCCATTTCTTAGTGTTGCAAGTCACAAACAGGTCTGAAAATAAGAACATCAGAATTTTGTTCTGGGCTTTTTCATGTACTAAACATCACTCCTTGGGACAGCCTGATAAGGTATCGGTAAGATAGAAGTACTAATGCTGATCTGCCTGGCAGAGGACAGAGCAGTTAAAATACTGAAATTCAGAACAGTGAGATTAATGATCTGTATGCAGAGTCTTTATAGGCCAGAGAGTGGCCTAAAAATCACGTCTTTAAGTCAAGTCATCCCTCCTTATCCAACCTCAACCTCCCCCCCATCAAAAAAAAAAAAAAAAAAAAAAAAGGAAGAAAATAATTCTGGAAGGACAGGCTGAGGTTCTCTGGTCATTACTTCTGTTCAGGATACGCAAAACTTGCAACATTTGGCAATGCTACCTTGAAAAGGTTTCAATGTTCTTTGACAGTTGAAGACCTTATCCAGCTCAATGCATTTCTTGATCACAGAAAACATTTCTTTCTCAGCCCAGGTTTTGATTTCAGAAGAAACTTCTTTAAGGAACGGCTGGCTGTCAGCCCTGGGCATGATGTATCCTCACTGATAAACAGACGTTTGGATCTGCAATTTCAGCAGGCCATGGAGAAAGCACTCCAAGCTAAATGGGTTAAATGTTTCCATCAACACAAATAGCACAGACACATGCAGTTAAAAGACAGTTTGGGCTGATTCAGAGGCCGTGTATATTTCCAAATAAATTTAATTTACTAAGACTGACTCCTAAATGGAGTCTAGTGTCAGTAAGCCCCCTAATGGAAAACTTGCAGTCTTTGTATTTTCCACCCTGAGTAAGTATCAAACCAGATGGCACTGGCTCTGGGATGCAACCACCAAGTCTCCTCTCCCTGCAGGGACAAATGTGCTGACGCTACATAATGCTTACAGGTGTTATTCAGTATTATGAACACTAATAATATACTTTCATTTATGGGAGTCTCTCGCCCAAGGGCTCCTGAAACAGAAATAAACTCCAAACATAATTTACATTAAACAGACATATGCCCAACTGAATCACATCGCAGGAACAAAGTCTGGGAGAAAACTTGGCTTGCTGTGATCACTCATCTGCAATGCTTAGCGGCAACATCAAGAGTGAGGACGATGCAGAAACCTTGTCTCTTTTTCCCTGCGCTTGCAGTGGGAAAGGATTCTCCATCAGGGAGGACTCAGGCAGCCTTTGCCACAGGAGCACGGCACAAGAAGGCTTTTGCTATATGGCAATCCCTTAGAGAGGGTCTTGTCCTGGCACTCATCCCCTCCAAGATATATTCTGTCCCCAAGGATTTTTCAGGTTTAGGTATGATCCCAGCCCCATAAAATGTCTGGGGAGCAGGCTCTGCAAATGGGACCTGGAAAGCTGGTGAGCCCTGATCTTTGGGTTTCCCTCCAGAGGTGGGAGCAGCTGTCAGAATTGAGCCCAAGCAGTTCCCTCCCTCGCAGAGATCAGTGGTGAGCATGTAACTACCAAAACTGGTGCTGCCCACCATGAACAGCAGCTGAGAGTTGTTACTGTGGGGTTATGCAGGAACCCTTCGTACCACTGGACTCAGCTAAGGCTCCTTCCTGGTGATAGATGGAATTACAGAATCATTCAGGCTGGAAAAGACCCTTAAGATCATCAAGTCCAACAACCAACCTAACACTACCAAGGCCACCACTAAATGGTGTCCCTAAGCACCCCATCCTCACATCTCTTAAATACCTCCAGGAATGGGGAGTTCACCACTTCCCTGGGCAGCCTGTTCATATGCCTAACCACCCTTGCCATGAAGAAATTATTTCTGATATCTAATCTAAACCTCCCCTGGCATTACTTGAGGCCATTTCCTCTTGTCCTCTTACTTGTCACCTGAGAAAAATGAATCATCAGGACACAGCCCAAGAAAGACAAGGTCTTAATGACAAGAAAAGGATCAGTTAAATCACCTCTCAGAGGAGTAGTTTGGCCCTCAGTGCTCAGCACAGGGCTAATGCCCATCCCAGAGAGGATACAAGCAGTTGGATCAGAACGACTAATGCCCCCTGCCTCTTCCAGATGGGTGAGTTTGCAAGTAGTTTGCTGGCATAAACCCAGAGACACATAAAGCATCAAGTCTTCAGTCTTTACTGGAGGAAATGAATTACAAAGAAGATATTAAAGCAATGTGTCTGCACTCATTTTGCATCAGGAAGACGGAAGGAGTTCATTTCAATCCTCCCTCCCCCCTGTCATCAAGTGTCCTAACACCAGTGAAATCCCTTCCACATCAGGTCAGGCAGATCGCCTTTCAGCGGCTGCTTCCCGCAGCCGATGGGGAGAGCAAGGCCAGCCAGGCAGCAGCTGGGAGCTGGGGTGGGCAGCAGATGATGAGCACTTGTGGAGGCCTGCAGATCCCCATCCCTAGGACCGGGCAGGCAGCGGTGGGGCTAGACAGGGTGAGAGCTGCGGTGTCTGGCCCGCTGCACCATCGCCTCGCATTGGGTCTGGCTGTTGCATGGCCAGATGAGGTGTAAGAGGCGGCAAAGGACAGACTGGGGTAGCTGGACCCCTTGCACCTGTGGCAGTGAGAGGAGCTCCTCTGGAGACCTGCAGGAAAAGGTGCCCAATACCAATGAGTATTAACTAACAATTATTTTTGAGTGTGAGGAGTCATTTCTTAAGTTTTACTCCAAGTCTCAATGCTTCACAACTCTGAGAACTTCGAATTAAAAAAAAAAAATCATTGAAGCTGTAAAGGTAGATAGGTATTCCTATCTGACTTTTTACTACTAAGACTGGGTCAGAGTGAGTCCTGAGTTGGTCCGGAAGGAGCTACACTTGCCTTGCCTCTTCCATGAGGAAATATGAGCACTTCTATTCAGATGTGCTCCACTGTATCCAAAACTCAAAACTGGTAGAACTCACAGAGAATAACCACATTAAAAAGCACAGTTCTACTAAAGATAATGGTACAAACAGCATATAATACTTTAAAACAGCAGTTCTGTGGGTGAAGAGAAAAACAAGAATCACTGGTAGTTAGGCTGCAATTCAAGCCGTCCTTTAGCTTACTAACTCAATTAGAATAATACGAATTGCATGTTCACTCTGGAAAAAATGAGATTTCTCTTTAGTTCCTCTTGTTCTCATACCAAGGGTGTCACTCATTCATTCAAACAGTCTCTTTGTTACCTGAGAGTTTTCCTAATTTCACCCTCATCCATCGGCCTTCCCTGCAATATATAATAAAGCAAAATGAATGTGCTTGACACATGATTAAGCCGAGCAGCCAATATTGCTCATCTTATTAAATACAAGCAAAAGATGAAACACGCAACCTCACATTTGCCAGGTTCTGAGGCAGGATTTCCCACTGTGTTCCCACAGTAGATCCCCAAGGGCTTAACTCGAACTTCTCCAGTTTGGAGAACACAAGGAAATATCCCTTGATATCACATATCAAACCAGGCTCCTTTTACCCATGCCAGAGTGCAGCTATCGCTGGTTCCTTCTCCTTTTTATGGTGATAAAAACCAGCCCTAAGAACTCCCTCACCACCTAATTTTCCATTGCAGAGAACAGAAGCTCCTGCCAGTTGTTTTCCTCAGGAGTTTACTTCCAAAGTGCAGCCACGTCTCAGTTACACATGGAAAGCTATGAAAGGTGTTGCTGAAAAAAGGAGGAGACTTGGATTCCTGGCCTTACATTTTCTCATTTGTGGTGGGACCTCTTGTTCCTTTAAAGACTTCTTCATATTAACTAATTTGAAAGAGAGGAGAAGAGAACAAATGCTGACGTTCACCAGATCCACTCATTCCCAGATTTTTCTGTTTGTATCTGTAGCAGCATCACCAGGAGTCACTGGTCTAGGGGGCTTCTGCTCTGTTTCTGTCAGGTGGCTGCAAGGAGTGAGGTCTGCACTGTCACTAGAGCCGTGCCTGCAGGCAGGGTCTGTTGGCCCCTGCGGTGCAGGCTTTAGTTGAGCCTTGCTCTTGGTTGCTTGAGGGGGTTCAACCCACTCAAGAGGCTCCTGCACAAGCTCCAGGAACAGAAGTGGTCCAGGAATGCTGCTGGTGCACTCTGCCTGAGGGAAGAGGGGTTATAAATGCAAGCACATCCCCTCCTCAGCTGTGCTGCACTGCTGTCAAGGTCTGTGCTGGAAACATCCCCTCAGTGCTGCGTGGATGTAGGGACGTACCAGTCCTGGGCTGAGACATCTCTGCAGTTTGTTCCCTTGCACAGGGTAGGAATATCCACAGTCATCGACGCAAACCACAGCAGTTACCACCATGCACCAGAGCAATCATTCATCCACTTCAAAACCGCCCTGCAAAAGAGACCAGTGGCTCTTTAGATCATTGGTTTCATAATGTAAAACCACACACCACTCAAGAGCTTCTGTCTAACTTTGGGAGCTAAAAGTTGGCTTATGGGCAGAAGTTTGAGATAATTTTTAATATAGTACAAAATGAAAAATTGATATAAAAGTAGAAGGAATTATAACTTAAATTTTGACTTAAAAGATGTCTGTGATGAAATCTTAACTGGGGAATTATCAGTAGGCTACAACATTCTTTGCATCCATGCTTTATGACTTGGTCTGTTTTTTTAAGAAATCCAGGCCACTTTACATCTGAGAAGTCGGCCTTCCACTGAAGTGGCACAAGTCAGAAACCTCAGAGTGAGGGCATCTAAAGAGAATAGTGACTTACAAAGCCTTGGATAGAAATCACTCCCTCAAAGTAACACCTATTACTCAAGTCTCCCTTAACATTGATATGGGTCTTTTCATTGCTTTTCATTAAAATGTGAAGTGATATTAGTGAATTGGGGATTTTTTTTTTTTCATCTAGAAATGCAGAGAATGCTATTTTTATAGAGATCAGAGGAAAATCCTAACAGACTTCTGCAAATCTAGTTGTTCACCAAGTGAAAATGACATTTTTTCTGTGCAGGGCACTCAGATAAATTGCAGTGGAGTGTGATTTAGGAATTTAAGCTTATAAGTATGGTGACACCAGAATGTAGTGTTTTTCTAGGTTAAAAATTTTAACAGGCTGTATTTCCTGTTTTAATGTTAGAAGGAAAAAAAAAAAAAAACTGTGACCTTTTAGGTTTGGTATTTTTCAGATTTGACTCTTCAGTTCCAGTTAGTGATGCTGAAGTTTTACTCCCAGAATTGGAAATGTTGATGTGATCTTCTGACCTACAAGCTGCAGTGCTGGACATACCCTGGAAACTGTCATAAGAGATACCTTATAATCAGTACAGCTAATAAAGGGTCCTTTTATCGCAGGAATCTTTTGTGTAATCTGTGCTCTCCTCTCCGTTTTTTTGTTTCCCTTGTGGGTGGTCAGAGCTGGAAGTAAAACATCAAAAAAAAGAAAAAAAAAAAAGAAATCGAACCATTTCAAATGCAAGGAATTTTAAGTTCACAGACTGTGGCTCATTGTCACTGATGATTTCCTCTGGAATGGTGAGGAGGGGATTTTTTTCTTTCTTAGAAAAAGCAGCTTTTCTCTCTATCTGTTTTTTTGGCTTGCAGAGCTAGAGAGATGTACCCCATTCAACAGCTCAGAAAAGCAAAATTTTTTTAAGAGCTGGCTAAAATCTGTAGCTTAAGGAAATATTCCCCTCCTCCCTCTCCCTCCCAATACTAACATTTTTTCCCATAATAGTTTCTTCTTTTTGCTGAAAAAGAAGGCCAAAAAAGTATTCAATAATAAAAAAAGACATGTTCTAAAATTCAGTGTTAAGACACATTTTGTTTTGTTAACAGAGGTTAAGAGAGTTCCTGTAAGCAGAACATTTGGAACAACAGCACTCTGTTCAAACTTTTGTTTAGAAAAAATGTAAAACCTAACCATTCATCTTCCACTGTTAGAAGAAGTAAGAACCGTCACCTGCTTCCCAGCCCCAGTACTATTTGTGCCCGAGGCTTCACAGTAGTTCCGAGGAGGAGGACACAGGCGGTGGTGGGGCTGCAGGAGCAGCCTCTGGTCCCACAGCCCCCTGCGTGCAGGCACCCCCGGACCGGCGCTGGCTGGGTGCAAGCAGAGCCCCAGCACCAACAGTCTCCTGAAGCTTTGCTGTGGTGTTCACAATATTCATGAGCTGTTTAACGGGGTTCTGTGCATCCCTCTTACTCATACACATGATGGCACTACTCCTGTTAGCCCAGAGAAAATTACTCAATAGTTGAGTATTTTGGGTTAGCTTTTGCAGTTTCCTTACTGACTCCAGTTAAATCAAAATAATACACTTTTAAAGCAGGGTGACAGCTAAACTTTTTCCTGTCCTGTTAAATCACACCTTAAAACATTCTTTTTTCTACCCAAGATGTGCAAGACAAATGACAGAGCCTCTGAACTCCACTTTCTGTTACGTTGACAAATCGTGTCTCATCCTTCCTACAGTGTCTAACAACAGGACTTGGACAGTTACAGAAATGAAAAACTTTTGGTTTTGATGCACAAGTTCTGATATCTTGATAAGGCGTTGGAGGCAGGGGTACAGCACAAAGGCCACACAAATCAGAATTAACACACAGGGCTGTTAACTTAGAGGGGTAGAGAGAGCTGGTTAATCATACGCGCACATTTTAACTCCAAGGAGCAAAGAAGAATGAGAATTTTTTGCTGTCAGACTTGAGAAAGAGTCTTCCATTCCTAATATGAACAAAAAGCATTGCATTTGTTTACATATTGCCTCTGTGAAAACTGCAGCAGACAAAAATTACCAAACAATGCCCAGCATCCGAACTGCACTGTGAGTCTGGCTGCATCTCATCCCAGGACAAGGAAGGGGCAGTTAATGGCAGCCGGTTTTGGAGACCCTCCTAGTACAAACCAGCCCTGTAACGTGAAAGGGCTCTGTTACTCATCTGCCAAACAGAAAATACATGAATATCCCATGTAGCAAAGACAGTTCTCCACCTGCACAGAAAACTGTGTGGTGCAAGAGACAGCTGGGAATCAGACTCTGATCAAACTCCAGTGAATCTTGTTCTGAGGAGCAATATTTAGGGCTAGAGAGAGTGGTTTCCTTAAGCAGCTGCTCAGCATCGTGCCTAGCAGACCTTTCATGTCCTTGCTAAAGAAGGCATATACAAGTACCAAGGATGTGATGCTCGATCTGGCCTCGAGTGCCAAGCCTGCAGTCCTGCCCATCTGTTCCACAAAGGCAGACCCTAAAAGAAGCAGCTGCAAAGGAGCTGGAGTCTTTCCTCTCTTCAGCTGAGAGAGAAAAATCCTGAGTAAGTAGAAAACTAAATTTCAGTAAACTTGCAAAAGTAAAAACCAAATTTTATTTACTTGTTTCTCTACTTTGCCATCTTTGTCTTGCTCTTGACAGAAGAAAGTGGACTTGTAATTCATCTTTTGATTACAATTTATTGAATTATATAGAATTTATTCAGTTCTCTACAGGAAGCTGATATGCCCAAAGTATATTGTTCTTTCAAGTGCAGTGAATCAATATACACCTTCAATGAAACACCCTGAAAATATGCCCATTAAATATATTTAACTTGGGGGTGGTACTTCTATTTGAAAAATACAACCCCATTTCTACTTTTCCCTCCTACCCCAAATATGACCCAGAAGTTACTATCTTTTTTTTTTAATCAGAGGAAGCATGGCCCAAATTAACCAATGTGACTTAACGTGCAGATATATTTCCTGTTTCCTTCCTCCTCTTTATCTTACTTTTGTGAGCTCAGGAATATGCTCACCAGAAATAAACAGGTCTCAGCTGCAAGCAGCTACTTCTACATTGCTGCAAGAAGTTCCAGGCCAGGGATAAGAAACATGGTGTGAAAGTGGGCCAACTGCTTCTCCTCTTGCCTTTGCAACAAGCTGCCTTTCTGTGTGTGGGCTTTGATTCATGTACCCTATTGGAGGCAGTCCTAGGAATTTTTCAGCAGCTTCAGATAATTAAAAATGAATAATGCCTTCAGCACAATAACCCTTGTGCTAATTGTTTGAATATTAAGCTACATTCCTTTTACTTTGCCCTCGCACTTACAGATTCTTGCATTAACATTGCAGTGGTACTGTGGAAGTGGTTAGGTTAAAAATGGAAAAGTTAAGGCATCTGGCTACAAGAAACTGGAGATGTTGATACATGGTGACATGTGGAAGGCAACATGGGACACTGATAAACACATTGTTTAGCTTTTTCTGGTAAAATGGCAGCATTATATCAATTAGCAACGATAACAGGAAGCCTGCGGACAACTGTGTTGATGCCCCTCCGTCACTGGGATGAACGGGGCAAGTTGCAGCCCTCACATCACTGCTCTGCTGTCCCTCCACGGGGCAGCCAGGTCACGCTCAAGTGGGAGGAAGACCTTCTGCTGCGAGGTGAAGAAGCCAGCTTCAAAGCCAGGAGCAGATTTTAAAGCCTTTCCTACAGCTTTGGCATGGCATTAACAGAGCTAGTGGAGCACCCTCAAACTGCTTGTCAAACACAGCTCCGCTCTTGCAGGAAGACACGCTGCCTGAGCAGCTCACGTGAAGCACAAGATACATTGCATACATCTGATACATTAGGATACATGATAAAATTTCAATATCGAAGTCACGCAGATCATAAAAATAATCCAAATTCCGTGCTATTTGATATTATTGTCAGAAGCATGTCAATGAGAGCTCTGAATGGAGCAAGAGAGGCACTTTGTTTGCAGAAGAAGCCAAAGATGACTTCAATCATCAGGAACACATGGCAGGAGAAGGGTTTGGAGGGGGTGTCTCGGCAGATAGGGAAACAAAAAAAGGCCTCAAAGTGCATGGACAGAGATACACTGAGGGAAGCCACAAAGGACATTTTGAACCTTTTGTGAACAAGCATGGTAAGAAGAAACTAAGACAATTTGTTAACACAAAGATTGGAGGGAAACAGGTCAAAAAGAAGAGAAGCCAGAATAAAGGTTTTTGTTCATTGGCATAGGAAATATTCTGAGTTTCATAGACTGGGTCCTACCTAAAAACATGTATTTCCTCTGAAGGGAAGCTCTGCTCCAGTACATCTGGAACCGATTTTTAGGAGAAGCCAGAGGCGGTTTGCTGCACTCCTATATGAGATGCACCTGTGAGAGGCCCACAAACCACCTTAATGAAAGCGAGCATAAAAAGGGTCATGGGCTTACACAGTGGGGAACCCACATGGAGGGCTGAGATGTGCGCTGGCGTTACCTGACATCAGCTGAGCCCTCCTGATCCAGGCTGCGCCCTCAGCCACCACGCGCCCTGCGAGGAGTTGGAGCTCCGGGGACATCCCTGGGCACCCAGGAGACCTGGGTGGGGGGCAGCAAGGGGCTCAAGTGTCCTGAGAGGGTTTCGGTAGTGCTGTGTGGCCAAGAGATGCCACGAGCACTCAACAGCAGCAAGCTTCGTGCAGTGTTATGGGCTGTTGTCTTCTTCTGCGCCCTGTACAACACAGTGAGAGACCTTGCAGGCAGAGGACGGAGAGATTAAGCCATTTTTTCAGTGCATTAGCTGGACAATGGTGCCAGCAGGTGAACAGCAGGAAGGTGAAATATCAGTTATCTGTGCAGAGGCATAAGAATGATGAGAAATAAATGCAGGGAGATTTATTTTCTATGGGCTTTGCTAGAGTGCCACCATGTATTAGCACTGGAGGATGTTCTCATCCATTTCAGTTCTTCTCAAAAGATCCTACCTATCTTGAATAGATCTGGGAAGACTTCACTTCTGCACCCCTTCTTATCTTTGCCATAAAACGGTACTTGTTTCCCTGCACTTCCCCTTATCCTAACATGCTCTCACTGAAAGGGACCTGCTCAGGACTCCCAGCTGGGGAAGGGAGCAGAGCAGCCAGGAGGCTCAGCCCCAGCAGCTCTCCAGAAAGCTTTTTGAATGAGGTCTCACCTGCTGAGCACCTCACAGCACCTGCTGGAGGCCAGCGCTGATGCAGCTGGATGGCTTCTCAAGCTGGGGGGAAGAACACGGGGTCCGTGGAGGAAACGCTCACCTTCAGTGACAGCAAGGATGTGGCACTGCATCCTGTAACCAGAGGCCCCCTCCCTGTATCCAGGCTCACTCTGGAGACTCTCTTCTTTAGTCAGAGAGATTCCCAAGATTATGCACACAAAAACCTCTGTTGTTGCAACAACCAGAGGCCACGTGTCTGATCACGCTACGCCAGACTGGAAGCACATGCAGCGAGCAAGAGCCCTGGCCTGAAGATGAGAGAGACAAAGAAAAACTCAGAAATCTTGGGCTGGGGCACACACAGCAGCAACATCAGTGAGGAAAGGTCATGGTGCTACATGGCAGCCCCCGTGCCACGCTGGCAGGACGCAAGCAGCGCGTCGAGAGGCACTAAGGGCAATGCGCACGCCCTGAGGCCCCCAGACAAATGCTGCGGGGAGACGGGGTTGGAGCAGCGCCAGGAGCAGGTCCTTTTCATCCCAGCCCTGTGATCTGGCCTGCTGCTTTTCAAACGCTTGATTTTTCTGAGGAATTTACCGCAGATTAGCCCGCACCACGTTGCCACACTGCCAAATAACAATGTTTTATTACTAGTTTAGGGCACGCATGGGTGTTTTGCAGTCGTTCCATGGACTAACTCCTGGGGTTTGGCAGGGCACAGGCTGCCGAGCACTGCACTAGCCTTCGGCTCATGCTGCCTACAAGGCACTTGGGTGGGCATCTCCAGCCTCTCCCACGCGAGCGCGCAGCTAGCTCGTGCGTGTAGCTGTGCGTGCTCAGCCTGGGCACAGCTCCTGCGCGCACACAACCTCACACTGCCTTTCTCTCGCCCTGTTGCACGCTTGCAGCCACCGGGTGGTTTTCTGGACAAAACCTTACCCAGGCCCCCCCCGTGCCTGCGTGCACCTCACTTTTTCCTTGGCTGAAAATAAATCCGCAGTGTTTGGAGCATTTCCTCCCCACTCCATGTGATTTTGATTTCACTAATTGAAGTTAATCTGATAAAGGAAGGAACCGCGGAGAAGAATAAGAGCAAAAAGGCAGGCGAGCAGGGGTCAGCCGGCACACTGCAGAGGGAGGGCTTTGTGGCCAGGGAGCCGGGTGCTGCAGGGCACGGCGGGCTGAGCCGCTTCATCTGTTTGGCCATAGGCTGGGGCTGAACCGCCGGCCACCCCGGCTGCCCGTCCTGACCTCCCGCTGCCCCGCGGCAGAACCCGCGCTCACAAGGTGGGACCTAATGAAAGGCACCAGGGAGCAGGAGGAGCGCTTCTGCCTCCTGATTGTAGTTAGCCAGAGCAAAACACAGCATAGGCTGGCTCGGGGGATGAGTAATGGATAACAGAGCAGCTTCTCATCTCCAGGCCCCTCATCCATCGGACCAGTGCCTGGAGGGCAGCACTGATTGGAATTCGTTGGCACCTGATGGTGGTTGAAGCAGTTCTATAGGAAATGAAAGCCTGGATTTCAGGATAAAATGTCCTCTCTGTGGACAAAACAGTTCCTGGGATAACAGAGCTGAGAACAGAAATGGTGAGTAGGGATTAGCATCTCAAAGAGAGCAAAGCTTCAGGTCACAGCTTCACCATGCACAGGGCTGCTTCCTTCTAGCTCCCCTGGCAGCACTGCAGAATGGAAAAAGCACTGTGGCACACAAAAATCCAGCTCAATGTGAGAAACGCCTCACAAGGTGTTGAGCTTCCA
The DNA here is from genome assembly GCA_013399475.1 of Chauna torquata. Taxonomy (NCBI): domain Eukaryota; kingdom Metazoa; phylum Chordata; class Aves; order Anseriformes; family Anhimidae; genus Chauna; species Chauna torquata. The sequence goes on from VXAL01015089.1 coordinate 93,141, forward strand.
CTACTCAGAGCAGGCAGGGCCATGACGTTCAGCTTTGTGGTTCAGTGGGTGGCAGCTACATTCTCCAAGGAGCATCCCAGGATCTTTGTATCCAGCAGATTTACAGAGGAGGACATCTTCAGAGAGAAATGGCAGCTGAGGCCACACACAGCATGCATCGAATATCAGAGAACGATAATTGGAAAGCTAGGAAATGAGATGAGCTCACCTGACTTTGTTTTTGAAATCTATCTCGATGGTGTCGAGGCACTGGAATTAATTTTGCTGAGCACAATTTAGTACGTCAATCTAAAGTATTCAAGTACAAGGGATTTACTTTATCCAGCTTCTATCTGGGCAGCAAGGAGCCACAGGTAAGGTAGAGCAGGGAACAGGATGGCCTCTTGCTCCAAACATGCAAACAGGGATGTTCACAGATCCTCTGTGCTAAGGCACGATATTCACATGCAGCTAGAGATTTACCACTTCTCTGCTTTCTTTAAATGACTGGTACATGCATCGATTTCGACAGCACCCCTGCCCCTCCTCTGCAAACTCCATTCATCGTTAACTTGTTTAAATTAAACACAAGCACGGACAGGATCAGCAAGCAGCCGTCTGTTTTATTAGTGCTTCTACTTCAAATGTCAGTCTTAGTCCCTCCTTGCTGGGCTCTGATCTCTCATGACAATTTGATTAACTTTACATTTCCTTTTATTGTTGGAGAAACATTTGGAAAATCTTAACATATCTTACAGGCTGGTTCTGAGACCAAGATGGTGATTATGTCCATGCTTAGCATCATCCATCAAAATCAGGCATCTGACAGTTAGACCACCTGAAAAACATGTAATTCCCAAGAAGTTCATGAGCCATAAAATGTTTCCTAGTTGTGAATAACCACAAGACACTTCTTTTTCTCCTTACAGTAATACTTTCATTAGGAATCTCTTAAACATCTTCATTAGAAGGAAACAGCCTCCACTTTGCACCAGTCTGCCCAGACAAGAACACCTTCTCAGCTCCCAAAAGCTAGAAACTGCTATCTGAGTTTTTCCAAGAGCTACATTCCTGTGGTGACTCCCTGATGGGAACATACCATTAATTGAGGGACTGTCAAGACATGACATATCCCAGGGAAAAGGATGCTCCATTTCACTTTGACAGAACTTTTTCCCTTTTCCTAGTGCTCAAACTAATCTAATACCGCCTCAAGCCTCTGGCATATACTCAGCATTACATTTCTGCTAGCCTCTGAGCTTCTGGATCTTGGCTCAGTCCCAGAGCATCAAGGCACCAGTGAAAAAGGCTGGAAGTTGGCCTGGTTTTGTCTTTGTGTTTCAAGACCAGGATCAGAAATAGAAGTGGTAAGAATCTCATGGAAAAAGTCTGGTTTCCTGGTGTTTTTGACACAGTTTATTACATGTAAATGTTTGAATTCTTTCCTGGCATCATTTTCCTTGATCTGAAAGCATAGCTACTTGGTCATTCTGAAAAGCCATGCCACTTGCCTCTTTCTGTGAGGGTGACAGTGACAGCAGATGTTACTGCCCTTGTACAGAGGGCCAGGATAAGACAGATGACATCTCAGTGCTCTTTAACCACTAACTGTCTTAAATTGTGCACAGACCTTATGATAGGCCTCAACATAAGATTTTGACTTCCCCTATAGAGCTTAGGGCTAGCAGTGCTACTAGAGCGCACACATCCTCCTCCCCTGCGAGCCATACTGTCATTTATACTGGTCATTCCTCAGTGGTTCAACATGTGTCTATCCTGTCTACCCCAGCTCCATATTTACAGCTTTTCTGCTACTTCGGGACAAAGATTAGTGTTCCTTCAGACCTTTTTTGTGCCTACAGATGTAGCTCTGAAACATCATTGATGAGTAAAAATAAATATCAATATCTAAGGGCATTAAGATGACTTCTTCAGGAAATACCCAGATACTGCAGTTCAGCTGATACCATTAAGCATAGTAATTAGATAATTTCTGATCTTTCTCTCCTGAGAAAAGCTACCATTGCAGGCTCTGGAAATGAGCAGTTCTGCTCCCACTCCGGTTGCAGGAGGAGAGTGACTCCTCAGCACCTCACAAAACAGAGGTTTTTCCTTAATGAAGTCTCATTTCAATCTACCAAAACAAAACAACACAAAACAAACTAACTTACCTCTCATTCTCAGAAGAACTGTTTATGCCTTAAAGAGAAATGCCTGGCTTTTCCAGTAAAGAAGATGGAATAGAAGAAAAGGAGGTAGAGGAGGATTGTGAATAGCGAGAAAATAAGAGTCATTGAGATTTAAAGCAAACAGACATTTCCTAAAGCTTCTGCAGCCCCAAGCCCCTACAACAGAGAGGTCCAGACCCTCAGAAACTGTTTAGGCTTCTTGTACTTTCGCAGGTCTACTTGTGCCCTGCAGTGTTAAACCTCCCTTCTAGCCCTTCAAGGCAAATGAAAGCCATTTACATAGCTTGATACCACAGCCATGCTAGAGAAAAAAAATAAAACTAAAGCTCCTCCAACCCAAGAGAGAATGTAATGAAAACTGGGATCTGGCCCCACATCACTAGCTCTCCCTGCCTGAGTGCCCAAAAACCACAGGCCTAATCAGGCATCCTGCTTTCAGTGCTATGGGTGCTGGAAAGAGTCCAGCCCCTGCTGTCCCAGGGAAGTGATAAAACCCCATGTGCTAGTTAATGCACTGCCTCTTATAGGCCCATGCAGCAGGTGAGCAATTATCACTTGCAGTCTAGCTTAATGCTTTACAGGGCCCGAGAGCTGTTTCCAATTAGCCTCAGTATACCATGGAAATTAACTCATTTGTGTCACCTTGGCTTGCAAGTGGGCTGTGAGGAACTGATGACACAACTGGAATTGAGTACAGGTGGCACCTCCTTTCTCCTCCTGCTCCTTGGCACTCCTTGCGCTGGATCCAGAGGGGTTATATTTCATGGAATAAAACACGGATGGAAAAAAACAGCTTGATCCATAAACAGGAGCTGAGGGAGGTTTGATCCCCAGAGTCTCGTCTCCATGGTGTTTTTCCAGACTGGTTCTCTGTGTCCCAAGAAATAGGCTTCCAAGCACTTCCCTTTGGATTATTTTGTAATCTCCTGAGGCTCCTCAGCATTTGGCCTATAAAAGCCTATCTGTATAAAGAACTGTGTCATATGTGTGTTTTATCTGTGAGCTTCGTTTAATGAATGCTTTCAGACATTATGAGCCAATCCGGAGCCTGTTGTAAAGCCAGCATCATTCCATCAAGCTCACTGGAGTGTCACTGCTACAAGGCATTTTCTCTTGAAAGGATGTTCTAAAAGTTGATGTCGGGGCTAAAATTAGGCTAAATACTTGCAGGGATCCTTCTGTGATCTCCTCAAAAAACTTCAGTGCCTGCAAATGGTGTGCATATCAAAGGAAGGATGATCTCATGGATAAAGACCAAGAGGACAGAGGAGCTCTCAACTGTTTTCTAAGCTTTGCCATAAGAAGTCCTGTGTCATTTTGAGCACACCACCTCATCTCTCTATGCTTCAGTTTGCTCCCTTCAAAGGTTAGAGCAATCACCTCTTGGTGAGATTATGGAGATAAACATGTTGCAAACGTAAAGTGGTTCTTCGGTAATAGTCATGAAGAGAAGCATTTAACTTTAATCAAGTTTAAGAGATCTCTTGCTTTGATAGCTTGATTTTGAGCTTGGTGAACATGGCTTATGGGAGTTCCTTTAACACCTCACTCTTGATGAAAGATGAGCTATAATCTGAGTGTGATAGTGTATCCATCTAAAATTATCTGTAAAACAACTGATTAAACTTTAGGGACAGTGTGTTACTTTTGGACCAATCATAAATTAAAAGCCAAATTCAGCCCCCGTATAGGATCCAGTTCTACTGACAATTTGCTTACAAAATGACTGGAGAAGAGACTTTGAGTTGTTTGAGAAAGAATGAAAATTCACACCCAAATGCACTCCACAAAACAAGTATCAGTACATTCAGTCAGGGAAAGAGCAGGTCAGAAGCAAAATATTCTCCAGGCAAACATCCTTCAGTTCATCCAAATGCAAACTACAGCTCAGGTCATTATTTCTAGCAGCTAATGAAAGTTAATTGCAATGACCTTAAGAGTATGTTGTAGTTGTGAAGATCAGCACTGCATTGTATTAACACAGGCAGGGACATTGCCTGCCCTGGAGAGGTGGCCAGCACATAGTAGACCGTGTGGTTTTCCCCACCTTGGAGATGCATGAATGTTGAGTGACGTGCTGAAGGCCATATACTAAATTTTCAGTAAAGACAGGAGCTTTGAACCCCAGCATCCTGCATCTGTGTCCTGAACATGTAAGGATGGTTGTAATATCTGAGCTGCAGGGAGATGGCCAAAGATTTATCCTGAATTCCCAAGAACCTCTTACTATTTGATCTCCTATGTTTCCACGTGACGAACACATAACTGCAGACAGCACAGCTCTTCTACATTTTGGCACTTGTAGGAACAAAAATGTCACAGCAGCCTCATGGAAGGCGTGTGCCCATCCCTGCAGCAATCGAATTAGCTGCGGTAATGACAGGCGGGTGCTTTTGAAAAACCCAGATCAGCTGGAGATCTTTCGGCAGCGCAGGGCTGGACCCTGGGGGTAGCTCTGCACCAGGGAGGAGAGCTTCCCAGAACTGAAAATGTCAAACTGCTTCGTAAGGAGAGTCAGGCCTGGGCCCAAACCCAAAATGTCAGGCCAAATCTGAACTGCCCCAAATTTGGATCTGGATGTGTAATCTGTGGCTTGGGACCATTTCTGTTTTATATTTAAAAAGCTAATTGTCTCTTGCCATGGGTAACTAAGTATCACAAGAACTGACATGGAAGCAGCAGATTGAAATCTCTCAGGATCCCATTTTGCAGTAGTCAAAAAACCCCTTCTTTCCTGGATGCAGGGAACAAGCTTTGCCACATCTGCAAGCCAGGGAAAATCACTGGAAACTCTGGAGTGAATAATTATACACAAATGTTTACAAAAAAATAAATAAGAAGAATGTATGCATAAGTCAAGAATAACAAATGACATGTGGCCAAAACCCTGAATAGCTACTAAGGCCCGGCACTGGGATATGCAATTTTCACATCATTTGCAGCCCTGGGCAGCTAGAAAGGGTAGTTAGGAGATATTAGTATACAATGGCTGCTTAGTACCTGGTATTTATAGTAAATTTCCAGTGGCCAAGGAAACAAATCACAAAAAACAGCCTAGGAAAGGATGGAAAAAGCCCAGGATAGCCAGTGTTACTGGTATTCCTGTCCAAGAGAGAAGTCTTGGGCAATACGTGTGCCTCTGTCAGGTCTGTGTACGCACAAGCCTAGGCTCCTGCGTTCCTTGTTGTCCATGGCTTGCTTCACAGTCCATCATCCAGTTCTCATTTCAGACACATCTTCTGCCTCGTGTCGTTCCGAGGACTGACTGCTCTCATCTCTCAGTCAACATTACCTCCTTTCATCCATTCACTCCCAACACACCCATGCATCTCTGCAGGATGGGCTCTACGTTTCAGAGCCTGCAAGACTTTTGCTTCGGGTTGTACATTTTGCAAAAATAAGCTAACGTCTGAGCCCTGCGTGCCATGGCCAGCCCAGGTTCCCCAGGCCACCCACCCACCTACAGGATCGCAGCCCTGCCTAGGGGTCTGCTTCTCCTGTGCTAACCCTCTGGCTTGCTTGACACTGATCCTGAGCAAGAAAGAAGTACAAAAACTGCAGGTGAGTGGCAGAGATCTCATTTCTCCCACTCCCCAAGGGAGACCTAGCAGAACAGGAAGCTGCCTGGTGCCAACATCGCCGCCCATTGGACATGGCCGGTCCTTGGAAGAAAGAGCCCCTGGGTGGTCTGCTCTTCCCAGGGCGGAAGTCATGGGTACCCAGCAACGATCAGACCAGGCTGGAAGCTCTACCACCTCTCCAGGAGTGTGAGGAAAGCCGTTCTTGCTAATCTTTTAGAGTTACAGGGGTGGTAGCTCTGCAGGCCGCTGCTTGAGCTCAGTAGCAGATAGCTGAGCTTCTGGAACAGGATAATATTCCTGAGCGCCTCTCAGCTCCTTCCAGTGGATTGCTGGGGACCGATTTACCATTTACTGGTCCTATGAAAAATAGAGAGAGAAAAGCAATTTGGGAACTATCAAAGTGAGTAGCTGTAGCTTTTATGGAGCTGGTTTTATGGGAGATTGCTTCCAGGTGACTCGGCTGGTACAAGGTTTCGCCTGACCTGCAGCAAATCAGTCTGCTGAGGGGTCTTGAGGCCATCGGACTGAAGCCACAGCCCACCTTCCCCTGGTCCTGGGCAAGCCCTGGCACTCGGACCTGCAGGGTGGTTCGAAGTGATTGCCTCCCTGACTATAAAAAATACATTATGCATGTATACGGAGAAGGACTGTTGTCAGCACGTCAGCAAGGAAAGCAGAGCCATATCTGCCTGTGGAACTGGGCTGCAGAAGATGATGCATTAAGATGTACATTACAGGGATTTCCTCCTTGTTACTGCATAGTAACAGAGCCCATTGCACACATAATTTACAATATCTAGGTAGGAAAGCATGCAGGATGTGGCAGCCACATAATACTCTGCACCTACTCCAAACTCATGGCTGACTGTGAGGAGACAGAATCACTACAGGCTGCATCTGGAAGTAAACAGAGTGCCTTTAATTGCAACGTGACTGCGAGGCTGTTGGACAAGAATTCGGTTTTAGCTAGAGATGGGCATGATCTGAAGTGAGGCAGATATTGACTGGATTCTCTCCAAAATTAAAGGCTATTCTGATCTGGGATTTTCAGCCAGGCTGTCTGAAAGACTTTTCTGAAATTCAGACCCAGGGTGAGCTGCAAATGCCATCTCTTTCCTGCCTCTTCTGGTAACCAGTGTCAGCACACATGCACACATACATACGCCTGAGTCAAAAATGCACCCTGAGCAGCAGACCACAATGCAACCCCCCTGCCAGTGCTGTGAGCCTGCAGAATGAGATTGCCATCTCTGTGAAGTCTTGCCAAGCCACCAGTGCTAACAGGGCGTCTCTGGTAACCACACCACGAAGTGCGGGAGCTTCTGCTGGAAGATCCACCCCAGCACAGTACCAGCGTTCGGGCTGAGATGGTTGGGATCCAGTCTACATATCCGGGGGCTGATGTTCACAAGGCAGGAGGGCTGGAAGGGAAACTGCCCAGATGTCTCTCTGTTACTGGGACACAAGGTTCAACGCGTGCAAGGCTGGATGCTGCAGGCAAGAGCTTGCTGGGTTCCTCTTCCCAGCTCTCTGAGACAACGGAACTCTAGTGAAGGCACAGTGGCAAGGCACATTGCTGCTCATCAAAGATCTATGTTGAGAAATAGAGGCAATTCTGAGGTCATGCTTGTTCTGCAGGTTTGAAAGGAAACAACTTTTTTTTCTATATACTTTTTCTATACTTTCCTATTTTCCATTCCATCCTACCTTTCCTTTTTTTTTTTTTTTAACCTTCCTCAAATCTCTTCTTTCTATTTCAGGAAAGGAATAAGGATGAAGGAGCTTTCAGAGCCAAAAAAATATACAGAATTGACAGCCAAAAAAGAAAAAGTACATTATCCCTCCAAGTCCATACCTTGTGATTTCCTGGTTTTGTTCAGACAAAACCCAAAACAATCACCTGTTATTACTAGAAGTAATTTTAGCTTTTCAAATAAAAGAAGTCCCTAAACTTACACCATTTTCTCACACTCACACACACACACACAAAGTCCTTGAGATGAAACAGAGATCCTTTTTTAATGGAAGAAACCTCTAAACATTTTCTGCTACTTTTAGAAATAACGATTGACTGCTGCTTTTATCTGAAACCTGGACCTGGTTTTTAGTCTGGCAGCTTTAAAGCAGACAGCAGAACGTAGTGATCTGGAAGATGGGGCATGTGAGAGCACAGAGGGGAACGTGCAGCAGCACAGTCCTGGTAGGTAGAAATACCTAAATGACAAGGAACTTGCTAATTACTGGCAGTGACAAGCAGACAGTGCATCTTCCACCTGCTTCATTGGACCCCACAGGCATGGAAGTCTGGATTGGTCCATGGCTGTGTGCAAAGCCTGTTTTCCATGGGAGGAAGACCCAAAGGACAGCAAAAGAGGTTGAAATAAAAGTTTTGTCCCACCAGAGGATGCTGAGGCAAGCAATGTCATTTGACATTTCTTGACAAAATCAGCCCACCCTGAGAAAAGCTCTTTTTGCCACGTACCTAAACTTAAGAAGTTAAAGTCCTGTCCTCTTGGAAGTCGGTAGGTGCACTCCTGCTAACTTTCCTTGGGCTGAAGTTCAGCACAGAGCCCTGAGACTCAGTGCCTTTGAGAATGTCTCCTACTCCATGTGGAGGACTGTAGTGGCCCTTGCAGGCACCTCCTGCTCCCTAGGGACCTTGACAGGCGAAAACCCCTCTTCTCTTGCTGTTCTGGTTGTTTTCTGTTATTGTGTCACTTTAAAGTTTGTGCCGACACCTCGTTTCACTTGTCAACCGCCCCTTTTCTTTTATTTCTAATCCCTCTAATACTCAGTCATTTGCCTTAACTTTCTTTTTTTTGATCCTTCCAGATGCTTTTGGCTCCTCCTGTTGCAGCAGCGCCTGACTGTCCCGTGCATCAGCTGTTAACGTGAGCGCATAATCAGGCAGGGCCCCTGCCACCTGGGGTCAGTAAACGGCTGTAGCTATCTGTCACTATGTAAAATGAATATGCAGAGCCAAAAAGCACCGGTTGTGCCTGGCTGTTGAAGCAGTACTGCTGGTGGGTTGGCACCAGAGAAGTATTCAGCATAGGCTACTTTTCCCCGTGCTGCTCACCTCAGCGCCGCGCCTGCTGCCCTGCTGAGGCTGAGAGCGCTGTGCCAGGCTTGGCACCATAGCAGGTCCGGGGACTTCACCTCATCTCCTGCAGATGAAGAGTTAACTCCCTCTCCAGCTCTCTTGCACCAGTAGGATTTAGAAGGGATTGCAACATCATTCTTTAGGCATACCCAGATGCTCAGTATTAACATAGGCAGGTCTGTGAAGATTGTTTCCTGCTACTCATCGGACGGGGAGAATATTTAGATGAAGTAGTGGTTTGGATATCACTTTGCAGGTCTGGAGTATAACTCAAGTGGAAAGAGATTTAGCTCCAATTACTTGATGTAATTCAGAATACAGAAGAGCCCTCTGTTGCTAAGACAGTAGTTAGTTTTTAGTTAGCTTTTACTTCACTGGCAAAAGCCATAGCAAGCTGCACTCTTCCTTTTTTTGTGAGTGTATGCATGTGTGTGAGCCCCATACCTCAGCCTGAGAGTCCTTAGCATCAGAGCAGGCTCTGAGATACAATTCAACAGTGTGCATTTAGCTACAGTCTCAAATGAAAACAAAACAAATCAAAAGACCAAATAAGAAATAAACAAAACTCATTCTGCACTGAGATTGAAAAGAAAAAAAAAATCCATTCTTTTCAGTGGTTTTTTTTTTTGGTAAGCTTATTTTGTTCCTTTTGTTCTGGCTGGGTGGTGAAGCTGAACTCCTCTCCTGGCAGCTCAATGCAACTCTTATGCTATAGGCACGTATCGTTTTGTCTGGGTCTCCAACTCGACTGAAGTTGTTTAGATCCATCCCCGGTTTCATCTACGTTAAGAGCAAAAGCAACATTAAAAAAAAAAAGTGGAAAAAATAGCTTTATTTAGTGCTTCTATTCCTCCTTTCATGAAAAACTTTACCATGAGCCTTAACTTAGCTGACAATATCCTTTAAAGTTTGATTACAAATGGACAAAATCTATTCATTAAAATGAAGAAGGGGAATGAGTGACTTGACTGACCTGGAAAGCCCCACTGACAAAATAGTGGATTTAGTTATCTCAAAACAAGAGAGAACCTAAACTATGTCCTGAGAGTGTGCAGGGGCCAAAAAAAGAGGTTGATAAAGAACAAAATGCTGCAGAAATTTGAGAAAACATGATGCTGCCTGGCTGAATATCAGCTATTGCAGTGAACATGTGAAAGAGGATGGCCAAACCTGAGATTTTCCAGAAAAGTAAACCTTGGTCTCCACTTTGTTTAGAACCAAGTTTGATTTCAGCTTAGTATTTGTTCCAGCAGCTTAACTTAATGTTGCAGCTTGAAGAAATCTTAAATATACTGGGGAAGATGCAAGAATAGATTGTTGTTCCAGTACAAAAACCTGCAACCCTTGATAAATCACAGAGCATGATCCCAAGCTGTCTCCTAGATTATCTGAGCAGAAGGTATTTCCCCACAAACCTCCAAGGTTTCTTTTCTGTTTCTGATCACTGCGACTGCAGGCTCCTTGAGGCAGGGACTGCTGTTCGTCATCCTTAGCGCCTCGATGCACCACTGTCGGGTTCTGCCCTCTCCCGTGACGGGAGCAGTCAGTCATTTCAGCCCTGAGATTATTTCTCTTCCTCACAGTTTTCCTGTTGCATGGTTGGCATCTAGTAATGTCTAAAGGAAAGAAATTGAGGTTGTAAGGAGCAGTAAGAAAGAGCTGCCTGTCACAGTAAAATGTCTGCATTACTTGTGCCTGTTCTTTGCACCTCTGAACCATTTGGTGTCCCACGGTTTGGCTTTGCTCTGGTCCAGGATCCCCATTTGTTCAATCTTCAATGCATTCACCTCAAGATCTGGGCAAATTAAAAGAACTTGTGCCAGGTTCACCCATACCTTTCTAAAAATAAAAACAAATAATAATAATAATAAACACAACAGAGGGTTGAGCTAAACATGTTTGACAGGCTGTGCTTTTCCTGCTGGGCTTTAAAGCCCGGACAGGACTGACTATGCATAAAAATAAAGTGGTTCTTTCCCCACCATTCCAAAATTACTTAAGCCGAAAGAAGGATGCCCGGTTCCTAACCTGGTGCAAAATCCAGAAAAGTGCGAGGCCGATTTTGCTGTGTCACAAGCTGATCTTTCGCAGATGCTGAAAAGCTAGGAAGTGCAATTATGGGAAAATTGCACCAAGGCAAACAAGTACATGCCAAATTCTGCCATTCTCCATTACCCACCTGAGCCCCTTGATTGTGGCAGACAACGCACCATCTGTATGTGCTTTGTCAAGGGAAAAAAGTAATCCCAAGAACAGTGTCTGAACAGGGAAGCAGGAGAAGAGGGGGAGGCTCCCAGATGGAGCGGGCACACAAGAGCCACTGCAAAGCTGTGGCAGCGTCCAGGAGCTGTGCTTGCTCCTTAGCCATGGTTAGCTGAGACCTTCTCCAGGGTGACCCTACATAGGGTGATCTCAGTTTGCCCACATGGTCGTTGTGTTTGGCCATCAGGGGCTTCTCCAGATCCCTCAGCTCTGGCCCTCCTGAGCACGCGGTGTGAAGCTCAGTTCTCATGAGAACAAGCTTTCCGGGCACTGGGAGACGTCAGATACTTCCAGCTCCTGCTTGGGCCAGAAATAACTTGCAATCTTTTCTCAGGATATTCTGGCAATGCTGTTTCCTAACCCGGATGGATCCCACTATTCCTGAGGTACGAAAAAATACAAAAGAAAACAAATGAGCAAATAGCACAGGAGGGCAGGGAAGTGAAAGAGTTACCCACGCTCACTGAGCCTCAGAGATAGCTTGGTTTTGTTTTCAGCTGAGCCTTTTGCTGAGATGCTGTCCTCTTTTGAACCCAAGCACTGCAGCAATTCTCTGTGGTGTGCCCCACACTTCAGAGGCAGGATAGCTGAGCGGTCAGAATACTGCTCTGGTTTTAGTTCCTTGCCCTGCATTTCTTGGGTGGTCTTGCTCAAGTCATCAGTCACCTCCTTTCACAGGACCCTGTTTTAGGAAGGGGTCCAGTAGCATCCCCTCCTTTCACAGCGGTGCTGTGGGACAAATGCCCCTAAAGGCTCCCACACAACAGGAACAGGAGCTGAACAGAGGAGACAGAGAAATACCTGCTCTGGCATCCAAAGGCTCGTCTGTACCAGTGGCTTCCCAGGGGAGACCATTGCCCTGGGAGAGTCTCCATGGGGTGACACCAAGGGGTGAGTACAGAAAGCCAAAGGGCCACCTGCAGGGAACCCTGCTCTTATTGAGGCTGCTCACACCTCATACCACTAAACAAAGGTACTTTTTTTATTTTATTTTTTTTTAGATGAATGGTTTTTGGAGCTGCCCTGCTCCACCGGGGTTGTTTCCATCCCCAGCCTTGCCCAGATGGGACAGGAACCTCACTGGTCACCAGGGCCCATCCCACGTCCACCAGCATCTCCTAGCTGCATCCAGGTTCCAGGTTCCCAGAGCGGTGGCTGTGGAGTTGCGTGCGAGAGGGGCCAGGCTCCCTCTGCCGGTGCCAGCACCAGCCCCGAGGCCTCGGGCATGTGCCTGTCAGCTTCTGAGCCCCAAGTCCAGGCTGGTAGGTGTGATTCCCTCCCTGTCCGCTGTCCTGGGCATAGCCCTATGGCCGGGGTGGCAACAGGGGCTGGGAAAGCCCACGCTGTGCCTGTAAACACCAGTGATTTCTCTTTGGCTTTGTCTACCTCCTTTCATGCTGGCTTTTCACAAGCATTCTAGCAAATGAATCTGCTAACAGGAATGTTGGCAGAATCAGCAGAATTTAGAGACTATGCAGGGCTGGACCCAGCTCTGTGATGAACCAGGGAGGTGCTGGGCTCAGGGCAGAGAGGCTGCGTAGCCGTATGCCATGTGCCTCAAAACATTTGTGTGGTGCTGGTGGAGTGGAGGGCAGGGCAGGAGAGTGGTCCCTCCTCTGCCTGCGTAAATCTGCTGGCAGAAAGTGGGTTCTGGATCCATGAGCACCAGGAGTCACCAAGCAGAAACATCAGCACTGGAGAGCCATGCTCAGATGGGGAATGCTGTATCCAAATGCATCCCTCACCAGTATGTGAAAGGGAGGCCTTAGTGCACAAGTTGTTCTTTTCTGACAAAAACTCTAGAAAAATGGACAATTTTGTTTTTAGCATTCCTGATATCAACACAGCCGCGTTTAAGGGTCATGACTACAGAGACGGCTTCTCCGTGCTCTGCACTGTGCTCGCACTGCCAGCTGGTTGGGGCTGTAGTCCACATCTGAGATCCTCTCTGAAACTACGGCTTCATTCTGACTCCGATCAGGACTTACACCAGAACTGACACCAGAGCCCTTGTTTCAGAAGGAGACTTTTACACTTGGCTGCTCCTTTTGGGGATTGTGACTAATAATCAGGGAAACAGGATGCAGTCTACTATCTTGGAGGAAACAAAAAAATCTGTGATTACTGCATTTGCATAATAATCACCCCTTAATACCTCTCTCTTACTCAATACTTGGACACAAAACCAATTGGGTGATAGAGGTTGCAGATTAGAAAAAAGCAAGAAGGCAATTCAGGGAAATGCCTTGAGGATTGAGCTGGAGAAATCATTCCAGCTATCTCCCACCCCAGGGGGATCTTGTAATAGCTGCAGAGGTGTGTGAAAAGGAGCTGATGAGAGTTAGGGACTTCTGCTGCCATAACTGAACGCGGGGCAGATGAGCTCCGCAGAAGTACCCATCTTGTTACACACGTCCAGAAGGGTGCAGATTGCTGAACATACCACACTTCGAGGCTGAACTGCTTTTGATGTCACACGCTCAGCAGGCTTGAGACAGCCTCCTAAAGAATGTATCTGGGCAAGTGGGTGTGTTTGGGTGGGGAATCATCTAGATGAATTCATAAAAGCTGTTGCTGGAAGCTAAAGATGTGCCTGAACAGCTCCAGACTCAGCTTTGGGTGAAGATTTGGATTTCTGTTGTTTGAATGACTGTCCAGTTCTGGCCTACAGCTATCCGGAGGCTGAAGGGACACATTAGCTCCCTAATTCCCCTCAAATCGCTTCAGTCTCAGCTACTGGGCAGGATTGCTTATGGACAATAACATTCAAGCAGAGACCTCCTAGTGCTCCCTGAGCTGTGGGCATGAGAGGAAGCAGAGGCAGGAGGGAAGGGGGCAGAAGTAGGACAGAAACAGAAATAAGGAGAAGGTTGCAGGAGGGAGAATGAACAGGAGACAAAAGGAGGAAGGGAAGAGGTAAGGAGGAGGAAACCGAGCCTATCATCCAAAACCATATGTTATTTTATTCCCTGCACTTTGGTCTGTTTGAGCTCCCCGTCAGTGAGACAAGGCAGATCTCCACATTCTGTTTATCAGACCAAGTTGCAGAAACATCCAGGCCCAATCCCAGCCTTGCGCCTCAGTGGAGGAAATGGATAACCATTTCCTTACAAGACCCAGTGCTAGCTACATGGATTAAAAGCAACATCAAGTCTTTTGCAAGGGAGGCAGGGGACAAATCGTGCATTGAACAGGGGGCATGTCTGCTTTCCACCCCTGCCTGTACAGATGACCACTGGAGATGGCCCTAGGCTGGTCCAGGACCTCTGTGCTTCGTGCCCTTGGTGCAAAGCAGCCCGCTGCCTGTTATGAGAACATCCCCTTTGTTCCAGGTCAGCTCCGTGCTCTTGGGCAAGCAGCCATGGTCTCTCATATCCCCCAAACCTGCACATTGGGCTAGCAGAAACCCAAGCTATTGGATGTTGGTGGCCCTCACAGAAAGGTCAATAGAGGAGTACAAATGTGGTAGGTCTGTTTGGTATTTCTTCTCTCAGCTTGATGCTAGGGCTTTAAGACTTTCCTGTGGTTGTCCATGATCAGCTGCAGTGTGGAAGGAGAGGGGGCAAATCTCTTGCTCTGGAAGTGCTGAGACACACTGGATTATCTCCTTATTAACTTTAATCATGTCCCCAGTTCTTTTCCAACCAGATCACCTTCTGAACTGCAAGGGCCTTTCTCGGGCATGGCAGGGTGACCCCAGCACCTGCAGACCTCGGCAGCCATGTTTGACTGAGTTGAAAACCATGTGGAGGTTTAGGAAAACAGATTGGCATTGATTGAGCTGGGCAGTCTCAATCTTACTGCAACTCTTTACAGTGGTGCATAGTTGGCACAGCACCTGTGGAGTGGTATTTCAAATACCCCGGGCGGTGTTGGCACAGTCTCAATGTCAGCTGCTGAGGTCACAGCACCTCAGATTTTGTTTGAAGATGGTTTTATTCTAAGGGCATGGTAGATCCAACCCTCCTTCACTGCAGAAAGCCTGGGACTGAGCCAGGTGGCTCATTGTATCACTGGAATAAGGGAGGTCTGGCCAACAGTGTGAAAACTGCTGCTGTGATGTACTTCCTGTCCAACCCAACATCCACTTTGGGAAGTGGTTCATCATTTGAGGCGATATATTTTAGTCTGAGTGAGAGAGCAACATCTAACAGACCAGAGAAGAGCTGCTTTTGCCAGTAGTAACTGGACTTTTCTGCCCTAGCTTTAGACACCTTCACTGGAGACATCTGAGACTCTCTTTGTAACTAATAGGGGAAAAGAAGTGCTTCCTGAGCACCATTTATGTCAATGATTTTAGATATCTGTCTCTGTAGGAGATGAATTACACCCTGGAAACATCTGTTTCTCTCCATTTAGGAGACCACAGCTAGCTGGTACCAGCCTAACTATCAACATCGCGAGAGTCTCAAGCCAGTCATGGACATCCCACCCTTAATGTCTCTTGTCCTGCACTTGGCTGGGCCATGCCCTGGTCTCCTGCATGTGCATGAGCCGTGTCCCGACATGGTGACAACTGCCTGGAGAACAGGGCTCCAGCAGGCGATCTGTTGCTCTCCCATCTTGCAGGTGGCAACTTCTTGATGAGAGATATAGCCGTAGGTAAAAAGCTGGGTTAAAAGGGAGAGAAATAAGAATAATGGAATAGCCGTAAGGAATTGTGTTGGTTTGATGTTCCCTTTGTTGCTTCCAAAGGAGCATGAGATAATGTTCTGATTTGCTACAGTGAAGGCCAAATAGCATTACAGTTTTTAATAGCTGTCTAGAAAAATGATTTCTCCTCAGGTAGGCACAGGCAGAAAATTTGTGCCTCTGAGCAAAGAAACAGTTTTTGTCTGCTTGCTATGGCCAGCCAGAGACTATCCATGTCATTGTATACAAAATGAGCCAGTCTGCAGGTCCTCGGTGGCCTCTCCGACCCCAGAGGTGTGAGGTGTGACACACCCGATGTGCTAGGCTGCATGATAAGCCTGCCACAGGCTGTGTCTGCTTGTGGGGGCTCCCTGGGGCTGGCAGGAAGGACATTTGCCCCCAGGCTCATCGCCCTGCGGCTGGGTGACCTTGTGGACGGGACTGGACAGGATGGATGCAGTCATGGGTGGTAGCACATCGTAATGCTAGTGTGAGGGCTACGTGGTATCTGCTGGGATATAAGTGAACCTTGCACCTGGAGTGTGCCTCCAGCAGTGCACCCAGGCCATTGCATCAGTACTAACTTCACAGGAGCCCACTTGGACGTCCCTGGCACTGCTGAGGTGCTGCGATGCCATGGTCGACCAGGCAAGAGCTGGACATAACGTCCATAATGTTGTCCTCCCAGCAGCTGTCCCACTGCAAAGACCCAGACGGAGATGGCGGTGGTCACCTCCAGGACGTGGGCAAGCAGCAGGCTCGGCCGGCGCTGGTGGCTCCAGGGCTGTGAGAGTGCTCACAAGAGCAGGGGAATGACAGCTCCCTCAGCTGCCAGAGGCTGCGCTGACACCTCCTCAATCTATAGGCCTGCCTGTCCTCGCTTCCCCTCAGGCATGGAGTACGGGACACTACTGAGCATTTCTGGGGCAAGTGGAGCAGTTTTCTGCCACAGAAGAGGTTTTAGAGCAGGAATGATAGGTGTGAATATCCTGAATTTGGTTGCTGTTCACGTTGGCTTCTTAAATTGCATTTTTCTAGACATCCTGTTACACTGCCATTCATTTATTTTTTCGCATGTGGATATCAGTGCTATCATGAATGTTGAGATGTAAACAGTACCAGGCTAAACTGGGAGCTGAGCAGGGTTTATCTTGCAAGGGAAGAATAGAAGATTTAGTAAGTTTGGGATCTCTGAGGAAACAGAATTCCCCTTTCAGGAGTAAGCACGGACATATCACACGTGTGTTGGTGCAGAGGTGCTTGCTCTGATCCAGCAGCACTTTAGACCTGACCTGGCAACACTCCAGCATCCTGAGCACTAAAGACATAAATATAGTTTCCGAAGCCAGTGGTTGTTGCTAGACTGGCCTTTGAGGGATGCCTCCAGGGTAAAGAAGGGAAGCTGAAAGCGTGTGGTTTCGGGTGCAGCCAGAGCACACACAGTCCAGTGCGCCCGCACTCGCCCAGGCAGACAAAAGCGTGGCATTACCACGTTAGATCTAGCCTCAGTCATGCCAGGAGATGCATAGGCCACCTCTGTGGACAGGAGGTGAGGAGATCACAAGCCCTGCTTGCCACTGCTCCCTTCACTGTCCATCAAAGGCTGCGTGATCGGACCACATATGTCTAAGGGTGGTTTGGATGAAGAACTGCCAGTGACCAAGCTTGAGAGTGCTTGTTGAGCTGATTTACATGTACCCCTTGAATGTAGAAAATTAATCTCCACTACCTAAAGGCATTTTTGTCTGAAACCTGACTCAGAGAAAAAGGGAAGAGAAAAAAGTGAGCCTATATGTAACTTCCTGCCTCTGGTCTAAAAATTGCACTGGCAAGCTTACAGTTGGCAAGACACAGCAACGGATGCGACTGTTTTTCTGCATTCCAGTAAATTTAGCGTGATTTGTCTAATTCAGGAGTTTACAAGCAGTTCCCTTGTTTGCATGAGATCTCAATATAGCACCTCATGCTGCTTTCCATTCCTCACTGCACATCTTCAGTGCGTGGACTAGCTTCCTTCCCTCTCGCTCTCCTCCAGCCACCCTGAAGTCTTTCACCTGGCAAGCCAACATGAGGAAAAGGTTTACTCCCTTCAGAGCTGTTTTTCATGCAAGCTAGTAGAAAGAATGAAGAGATGTGGCCAAGGCAGTGACCAACACACCCTCCACAGAGCACCAGTAAATGCGTCGTGAGCCGCTAGCTTCAGCAGTCCAGAACCCAGTCCTGGCCATTAGTGTATTTAGGTGTCTTAGGGTAAATGATGCTTTGCTGTTAGTTTTAGACTCAAACAGAGAGGAGAGAAGTAAGGTGCTCTAAGGCTGTACTTACCTTTGATGGTTTCAGGGATGACATCTGACAGCTGTAATTTCCAGACTGGTTAGATATACTTCCTTTCAAGAAGAAAGTCCTCTGTGAAACAGGTTCCCAGGCCATTGTGGGTGTAACCCACCATGCTGCAGGAGCCATTAACACGTGGGACTATGTCCTGTGACTGGCAGTGGTGCTGCGCTGACAGGAGGACTGCTGGGGACTCTGAATTGCAGAAGTAGGAGGAAACAAGCCAGCGTGGGATGCTGGGACCAACCTCACTGCATTGTCCTGGATCCCATGTCACTCCCAGCCCAGGCCAGCTGCCATCTTTGTGGAACAATGGGAGCCCTGGAGACAATGTCATCTCTTGTCTGGAAGCTGCTCTTGGAGATCTGGCCCTTGGCACTACAAGGGCTGTTGTGGTTTCCAGACAAACAGACATCTTCAAAAGGGACTTGTGGAAGTTTGGTCACTCCTGGCCAGGTGACCATTGAGATTATCCTACTTATTTACCTCTCTCTGTAGAAAGAAAATAAATTCTGGTTGCATCATTTTTTAAGACATGCGCAGCTTTTCCTTTTGTTTTGAATTGTTGTTGGGATTTTTTGGGGAGGGATTTCTAAAAATAGTTTAGAATTCAGTCTTCAAATACAAGTGGATTAGAAGGAGCTCTTATTGCACAGAGCACAATTCCCTTCTTCACTCTTCATCCCATGAACATCCTGTTGACTGTGTCTACAGATTAAGTCCAGAAATTCAGCTGCTGGTTCTGCTCAATTTCACCTGGTCCAGTCTTGGAGCCATACCAGGCTCCTGCTAAGTGCACTTGAAAGACCTTGTGCTGGCACAGCCATGCTCAGGCACGTCCAACCATCCTCAGGACTGGCACTAGGTCATGCTGCTTGAAATGTGTGTGATGACCAGCACCTGACAGTATTGACAAGCCCTTGATCTTCAGCCAAGCTATTTGCAAGCATCATGCTTGTCATTCTCTAGTTCTAACAGAGCAAGCAGAAAATATTCCCTTTCCCTGCTTTCTACTACTGCTGGAGGCATCAGGGATGAGTTTCTGCTGCCTTCAGTCTTAATTAAGTGAGGCTGGGCATAGAGAGGATGTGCTGGAGGTAGATAGAGTTTCATCTCCCACAACTTTGGGAAACTTTGGAGCTGGGCCCACATCTGGACACTGCAGTTTTCTCTAAAGTGCTGAGTCGGACCATCACACTGACATAGCTGCACATCTGTGGGGAAACTTAGCTTTGGATCCAGTTCTGGACCAGAGTGAGCAAGACATGGGCTCATCTCAGTCCTAAACAGGCACTGCCACCATTTGCATTTCCCTGTGAGCAACATGCAGTGAATCTCCTGCTTTCCTCCAGCAATGTCTGCTCTGTCTCTAGGCTTCTAGGCAAAATTTGTCTCTAGTGAATCAGTTATGGGAGTATGGGAAGGCTTTTTTAGCCAGATTATGTTTTGGAATTGGCAGAGGCAGCACGGAGCAAAATAAGCCAAGAAAACCTGTAGATGGAACTTCAGTGGGATATTAAATCAAATGAACGAATTTATTTATAAAGGCAAGCATCACAGTCATCACGATATATAAAACAGCTCTGAGTTCTGATGTCATTGTAAAGGAAAGCTGTGCTTGCAGATCTCACTACAAAAAGGAAAGGGGCAGGAGCTCCATGTCACCGTTTGGATTTGAAGGCTCAGTCTAAATCTGTTCCTAACTGATATAAACCTTCTGAGGTTGAGGCGTCGTCATGTTTCTGGGACATGACAGGCTGCAGCCTCTTGCTTTGCTTTCCATGTGCTCCTTAGGGCTTCCTAGAACGTGTTTTGTTATCCCTTGAGCATGCTTTTTCCCTGCATTTATAAATGTCATTGCAGCCTTGGAGTTGCTATGGTCATCTCTGGCAGCAGGAAGGGAGAGGAAGCACAATGCTGTCTGCTCCTGCTAAGCCTGGAGACATGTCCTGTCCAGCCTGCAGCGGCAGAGGTGCAGGACACACATGATAATGAGCTGACCCCCAAATTTAGCGGGGATCAGATTGGGGTGTGGGAGAAGGGGGTAGAGGCACCAAATTGTGCAGTCGCTAACTGTTCCCTAGCTCACATAATTATGTTGGTGTCAGTAACTAATTAAGCTTTTTCAAGGCCAGTTTGAACTTTGATTACCAGCTGACAGGTATATACAATCCCCCTTCTGGGATCTGTAGCTCCCTGCAAATCATCAAACTGTCTTCAGTCAGCTTCGGACCAGAGGAGTTTTGCCAGAGGCATCCTGCATCTGTTGCATCATATACAGTACATTAAAACCATCTTTATTGCTCTTTATAAAGAAACCACAGTTGTTAGAGTCCTGAATGCTCAGCCCTCATGTACTTCCTTGCCTGTGTAGTTATTCGCCCGTGTTACCCCCTGTTGCTTTGAGACATGGTAATACATAAGGCAGCTAATCATTTAAAGCTATATTCATCCTTCCTCTTGGAAAGCAGTAGTGGCAGATACATAATGACACATTGGATCCAGGGGGGTTGATTTGGGCCCATCTGTGATTTATCCGGTGGGAAACGCAGGGGGAAGGTCTTTGTTCATTTGTCTTACTCGAACATGCCTATCACAGCCTCTTGATGTACAGCGGTGATCAGGGAGTGGGGAGGAAAAAGAAACTGGAGAGGAACAAATCGATGACAGCCATCTCGAAAGAGACGAGTCCCACTCAGAGCCTGACGGAGCGCTGCCGTGCCGGTCCCCTCAGCAAAGGGACACAAACTGAGGGCTTGCCCGGGCAGTGGGTGGCTTAACTTCACACTGCCAGCGTGAAACGGGGAAAGCTGTGCTGGAAAACACAGCTGCTCTCTCTGCTGGAGGATGCTCTGCCTGCCTGCTTGCCAGGACGTTGTGAGTGAATTTGAAGGGAAGGTTTCAAACCAGGTAGTTTACAAAAGCCTAAGATGGGCATCAGTAGATATTGTCAAATCTTCATGTCAGTGGGGTAAAGCATAGGGCAGGGAAGGCTTTGCGTTGCTTTAGAGAGTCCACCTCACTGGAAAATCAGCTATCTTGTAGGAAAGCGAGATTGCCACATTTCTGAGAGGGAATTTTCCAAATACACCATTTTGCTATTAATACATCCTCTCAAAAACATAAATGATGCTCTGTTTTCAAAAGGATGTTGAGCATTTCAGCTGATCTCATTGTGATTTCCAAAGTGTACAAAATATTCCTGGGTATGCCAGTTGTCTCATTTAACATGCAGCATCATGTTTAGATGCCAAAAAACAGAGCAATCCCACAGCATCAGAACGGGATGAATTGACAGCTTTGAATTGAAATGTTTCAGCATTTTATGCCAAGGGAAATTCGTGAAGGCTGCCTTTTCACTTCCACTCGGAATAACATCTCAGTTTTAAAGGTGAAAATTTCTCACAAAGTGGAAGTTCAGCCTTCCATCATCCAGGGCTGCCAGAAGCAGTTCGCAAAAGCCTTTATTTATTCAAGTTAAGAAAGCAGAAAGGTCACTTCTCTGTGTATCTCTTGAGCTTTAATAAAAACAATAAGGTGCTCAGACATCACTGGAAGAACCATAAAACTTTGACAGACAGACAGTGTTTCACTCTTAAACCTGATCTCATGCCAAACCTTAATGCGAAAGCATGAGAACGGCAAAAAGGAATGGCATTAATAGGTATTTCCTGCATAGCTTGAAATCTCAGCATCTCCCCAAATTATGGAAGTGAGCAGACCATTCTTACTGTCTGAGACAAATAAACTGTTGAAGGGAAACAAGTCAGAAAATGGCATGTTGCAAATCAGATTGTTGTAATTCTAACTATTCTTAAACCCGTATTTTAACATAGCAAAATCTTAAAATATTTTCTTATCTTGGCAACTCCATTGAAGCATAGCTTTTAAGCAGAATCCATTCTGTTTATCTGAAACAGAAAAGAAACTGAGCTCAGATTTTAACCATTTTGAATGAGAAGAAAACACAAAATCATTTTTCGTGACCATATCTGGTGTTTAGGCAGAACAAAAGACAAAACATTACTTCCTGGGGCTCCTATGGTCACACAAGGTTTAAAAGCAGGCTGCTCTGATACCACTGAAATATTCTTTTGATTTCCTTTCTGAATTTGCTCCATACCCATCATTGTAACTGCTGCAAGTAGGAAGTGTGTAGCAGCAATTTTGTCAGGATGACAGTAGGTTCAAAAACTTTTCTGCACAACTGGAATTTCTTGTTTCTGTTGGTTTGTCCTGAGCCTCTCATGTAAAGAGAATTTTTTCCATGGAAGTCTTCATATCTTCTCCTTCTATCTGGTCAGTAAAATCATGCAAGGAGCCACCCTCAAAAGCCTGGATGCTGTATTCAGCATACAAGAGCCACATCTGAGCATCTCCGCAGACCAGCAGGATTTGCATACAGAGGGAGAAGAGATTCAGGCGCCAAGCTCATATCCACTGCTGGTGGAGATCGGAGGCCCCGAGTCTTGAACATCAGTTTTCACGAGCTTAGTTTTGCTGACTTTCTTGAAGTTATTCCTGATTTACAACAATAGGAGATTAAAATGAGGCTCAGGGAGTATAGCTTCCTGCTGAAATCCCCAAAGACACCAAATATTGCATTACTTCACATCAGAGTAAACGATTCCTTTGGACAAAAGAAACCCGTGGAGGAGATAAATACCCATCTGAATGCTAAGACAGATGGGTTCCTTCAGAGCTTCCTCACTAATCAGATACATCAGTGCCCCCTTCAGTAATGTGACAGGCAGTTTAACGGGGGATTTCACAGCGCTTGAGAGACAGGGTCCAGGACCCGCTCCCCAAGGATGGGGATGCCCATCCTGATGACCTGGAAGACTGCTCCATGCGGATATTATCTACCAGGAATTTTCCTTCTTCCCAATTGCGTCCCACCGTGGCCATGCAGACAGACCAAGGGAGCGCAAGCAGCCGCTGCAGAAAGCCCACGCTAGCAGGGGAGAAGCTGTCAGGAGGCAGACATTTGTGGTTAAGACACAGGGAGGGTGGAAAGCTGGTACGTGCCATTTACAGAGAAGCTTTATTTCTGAGAACAAATAGAAAAAAAAGGCATTTCAGGCCTTTGCAGAAAAAGCCAGAACAAGTGAACAGACCTTGGCAGTGCAGTTTCCCCCAGAAACAAACAATGGAAAGTAACAGAAGCCTTGGGGCATTATTAAGAAGTAAAAATAACAGCTAGCGCAGCCGACCCTGGCACTCTTCGGCCATTTGGCATCTGCAGCTCCACAGCCGCCAGAGGTGAGCACTGCCTTGGGCCTGGGGCGGTCAGAGCCCACTACCAGGGAGGTGAGTGGTATGGGGACAGGACAGTGTCAGTGCGGACAAGCCTGGGATAAAAATTCATACGCGTGGGCAAGAAGCGCGTTTCACGTTTTGTGCTTTCAAGATTTTTCTTCTGTTTCTCCTCAGGATGGATTAGAGTTCCTTCCAAGCTTTTCAGTGAAAAACAACACAAATGTAACTCCCTATTTAACCAGGTCCAAGGTTTGGAGAGAGGCGAGGACAACTTAGACCCACTCTCAGCACAGGCTTTGAGCCTGGATTACCAGCAGCCTCAGAGACAGCCGCAGCTGATGGCTGTCCTTGAGCTGGGGCACCCACCTTGATTTTGGCCATGAATGCTTTCTGAGGCATGAGAAACTCCGCCTAAGCTTTTACGAAATCCACTAGAAGGTTCAGGAGATGGCAAATGAGCTTTTTTCCTGGCAGAAAAAGATTGTGCAATAAAATGTTTGCCCTGCTCTGATAATCTGATGGACACCTCTCCCACACCTTCTGGAGCTGAAGCTCCCCCTGAAGCTGCTCATACCCACATTCCCCCATCACTGCCAAGCTATGAGGATCTGTCTGCACAATGACCTGATGGCCAGTTTGGTACCGATGGCCAGTTTGGTTCCAATGACCAAAGTCTCTGTCCCCTCCCTCCTGCTGCTGCCCCGCTGTGCCCCATCCCTGTCCCCAGAGCTGGTGCTGCCCCTGTCCCCACTGTCCCCCCACCCAGGACTAAACAAAGGGGCTGCCATGGGACAGGCATAGAGATACTGCAGCCGACAGACTGTCTGTCATCTGGATCCGCTTTGTTCAGGAAAACCACTTAGTTTACAAATATTTGTATTTAAATACTTCTCTGCGCACTTAATTCAAGCCTGTGCTTCAAAAAAAAAAAAAAAATTAAAAAATGAAACCTTCCTTAGAAAAAAGCAACACACAAAGCTGAGGCTGAGAGAACTGCTCATTCACTAATGCCACATTTTCCACAATGGAAATAATTGTCTCCCTTCATGTTTGACAGTAATCTGCAGTCTCAAAATAAACAGGGCTCCTCTTAATTTTGCTTCAGGGTGTTTCCTGTCTGTCAAAGCAGAGCGGGAGACAGCAGCTGGCCATGGCGGTGGTGCAGCAGGCTTGGCTTCACACTCCTCACATTCACTTCAGAGCATCTTGGCAGCAAAGGGTTAAAATATTTTGTCAGTGCAGACACAGGGGTACCAGCTAGTGCTTGGCTCATCAGTGGAAAGCTGGGACAAGCAAGGGAAGGAGAGAGGCTTGGGAGAGCCAATGTACAGGTCTCAGAGGCAGAAGGAAAGGAGGGTTACACAGCAGAGCTGAGACACATGCCTGCTGTCTTGGAGAACTAAGGTCTGCACTGACAGAGCAATACAATATTGTTGTGTTTAACAGCTCTGGAGGAGTTTTTCCTCCATTTACCTCTCTAGCAAGCACATTTTTACACCCAGACATCCTGTGACAAGGAATTCCACAGCTTGACTCTAGACTGGATGAAGAAGTCTTTGTGTTTTGAGCCTGTCACTAGGCTTTATCTAAGTCCCTTCTGTTCTTGCAACAGAAAATTTGGAGAATAACTTAGAGAACCATTATTTTGTAGGCTCCTGTCCTATGTTTCCTCAGACTTCTCTTTACATGCAGTTGAGGATACACCATTTCATAGCTGGAGGTGGAGCTGGCCCACCTGATGGGAAGCCGGGGACCCTAACACAATATGTGCACATGCCTTACTGGCCTACACGCACTCTATCTTTTGTTTTTCCTCATTGATGGTTTTCCCATTCTACATTAAAAATTCATTTGAACAGAAACTAATTGATCGCACTTTCCATGACACAATGAAGTTCAAAAGTTACCATCTTTTTGTTTTGGGAAGCAGGTACTCTGTTTGGTGAAAGGACTGCTACTCCATGTGATGGTACTTCACTCTTCAAGATGAACCAGGTCTGAGATGGATATTTGCCTGTGGTCAAAACTTGGCTTTTACCGGATGAGATGTCAAGGGATACACAGCAGGCAGAAGGAAATAATCATGTTGTCCCACAGTGATCCTTAACACATGGAGGCTCAGACAAGGAGATCAGGTTTGGGGAATAAAGCCGGGGAGAATGCTGGCAGGGAAGGGGGTGCAGATATCTGCACCATGTGGCTGACAGACCAGAGACTACTCAGGTCCAGAAAGGAGCAAAAAGCTCACTATAAAGCTTAAAATAAAATCTGTGAAGGCCGGGAGAGGATTCCACTCTCAGACTCTCTGGGGATCTTTTCTAGTGAGTGCTCAAGACCCTTCCAGATTTTGAACCTGTCTTTGATATGTGGTACAAACTAAAGCCACCCAACTCAGAAAGCATTAGGAAAAGTAGTCCAAAGAGTTGGCATCTAATTCCCAAATGCATCAAAACTGTGTCAGCTGGAAAGCAACCTTGCACCTTTAAAGAAGGTGAAACCTCCTCTAAGAGTCTGGTTGACATGGCGGAGTGTTGCCTTGCTGGACACGATCCTCTGGGGAGAGGCAGGAGCAGCCAGCAGCTGTTGAGGGGCCTGGTAGTACCAGCAAGTCAGAGAAGATGGCTTGCTTCCTGAAAAGTCAGTGCTCCCTTTACGGAAAGGAGAAATCACCAAAGACAAAAAGACCAAGCAAGGGTGAGCTGCAGATAAGCAGCATCCCGGAGCCTGTTGGAGGGTGCAGATTTATGAATCCAGCCAGGTAGCTGGTAATTTTGTGCCACCTTTATCCGCCTCCTTTCCCGTGGGCTTGAGAAGCGCTGGCGTGTGAAGCGCTGTGGCCGGGTATCACCACGGGACGAGGTGCTCAGAAGCGCTGTGGCCGGGTATCACCACGGGACGAGGTGCTCAGCGGTGAGGGGAAGCCCAGAGGAGCCTTGCGGCTTCAGCCGCAGTTTCTTCCTAAACAGCTAGGCTCAGTTCAGAGTCAAATCAGGAAAAGGAGGCGGGCAAGAGGCAGCAAATGAATGAGATAAGGTTTCTGGCTCACAATTTACTCACCCTTAGTGACGGCTGTTAGTTAACACTAGCGATAACCCTGGTGTTGTAGTAAATACTGAGGAAGCTTCCTGCAGGGGGAACGGGCTGCGTGCAGTCAGGACAGGAGCACTGACAGTGCAGTCACAGAGCTGCAATTATGGCAGATTTGAAAATGTGGTGGTTTTTTTTTTTTTTGGTTGGTTGGTTCTTTTTTTTTTTTTTAGCGTTAAAAATGTTAACATTTCATCTGAACTGTTTTTAGCACTGAAAGTTATTCTCTTTTTATGTTCCATATTTATGTCATTCCCTTACCTCACAGGAGCTGCCGTGAGAGTTCTTCACTGTCCCACTCAAATCTGCAGAGGAAATGCTTGGATAAGACTACAGATCCCATGATGCACATACATTATGTGGTGCTAAATAACTGAAGATATTGGCTCTTAAAAGTGAAGAGTGACTTAAGCTAGCTGACTAAAATTCCTATTGTTTTTTCTTTCCTTTTTCTTTTTTTTGAGACAAAATAACTTACTTTTGTCTGAGAACCCCAAATTTCATTTTTCAGGCATTTTCTTTTCTAAAGAAAATTTGAAGGTGTCCAGGAAAGCATGGGCAATATTTTTAAGGACAGCTATTATCTCTTAGGAAATAAATTAATATGAGGAAGAAATGAAAACCTACAAACACAGAAGCCCTGCTTCAGACAAGCACATATTTTCTGCACTAAAAAAAAAAAAAAACAAACCACCACCTTTATAAAATATTTCCCAGTTTGAGCAATGCTATATTTTGACAGTTGTAATTATAATGGCCTGCAACCTTTGACTTTCCCTTCATGGAGCCTTTGCTGCTAATGCAGAACTGATTTAGGGACTGGGGACCCTAACAGCAGCTGACTCTTATTAGGGCTTGTCTCCAACAGTAGGAGAGTGAGGTGAATGGTCAGATAGCCCAAGACAAGCAGGAGGAAACTTCTCAACCCATGGCTAGAACATGAAGGGGGATGGTTACTCAGGACAGCTTCAAGGAAAACAAGATGCAGATATTGTCTTGGCTTTCCAAAGTGCAATGGATGCAGGCAACATGGGCTTTGTAAGACAGGAGTGAAGGCAGTGGCTTGTGTCCACCTGACTTTGGAACTTTCTGAGATCATTTTGGTCCCTGATGCTGGGTAAGGTCACGGTCACTAGAGCCCTGCCTTACCCGCTATGCTGTCATCACAGCAACACATGACAGTGGGGAATGAGAGTGGAACGATGCCTCCTGCAGTACTTAATTTAACTTTCCCTCCTCCTCTTTTGTTTTCAACCCCCCTCCTATGCACTGTGAGCCTCCTTTGGGTAGCATGGGAGTTTCTGTGTTGGTGCTACTCAGTGGGCAGAGGAAGGAAGATGGACTGAGTACGGATGGTAGGTGGCTGCCCTCTTTGCAAGTGGAGTTTGGCCTGAGCTGTTAGTGCTGAGCTCTGCCACTGACGGACACCAGGAGCTGGGGAGCACTCTGGCCTCAGGGTCTGGTTCATGCCCATCCCTACAGATAACCTGGGTGCTGACATTTTCTCAGTGGGGCTCAGGAGAAGGAGGTTTCTGTACCCTCCTGGTCTGAAGCATTTCAGACTTTAATGACTCAAGTCTGTGGAACAGAAGCAATAAAGATGTGGGAGAGAAGGAGGGGAAGCAAACTCTCTCTCAAAGGTACCAAAGTGTGTAACACCTCATAAAGCAGTGGGAACTGGAGCTCGGAAAGTTATTGGAATCAAGACTTTCATCTCCTGTCAATAAAGCGTTATCAGCACCGAGCCCAATTTTCGGCTCTTAATTCCAGATGTGCACATTGGAACTTCGTGCCTCTTCTCATGCTGAAACCTGCAGCTAAGTTCAGGCCCCAGGGCAGATGGAAGGCAAACTAGGAAACAGACAAGTTCCTTCCACTTGTGTCCAAATATGGGAGTGTTAGAGTACGCGCAAGATTTAATCCCCACTTTCCTGGGTTCCAGTCAGGAGGAAAGGCTGTGACCTTGCAATGTTCCCTTATTGAGACTGAAGTACATAGATGAAATAATAGGAAAGGCCATGAGCTGTGGCTTCTCAGAGGTCTAAAAAAGAGGAGCCATTCAATATCTGGGATAATCTGAAGCCTTTCACTTAGAAAAATTATTTGGACAAAGGCATCTGGCTACATCTTTTTTCCAAAAGGATTATAGCATGGACAGAAATGAAAGAATACATAAAGGTAATATTGTGCCATGATGCAGAAGAGTTGAAGACAACAGCATATAGTCTTTACTGCCTCTTATTCATCCCCATCACCTGTTAGCAGAAACACAGCTATGCCACCTAGAAGTGTGCCCTGCTCTTCCTTGCTAATCTCAGCCTTGCTCCTCAGTCCTGAGAAGCTGAATGTCACAAATCTTCATGAGTGAATTGAAAGCTTTATACCAGAAGGTGAACATTGTCACCACCGGAATACAGGTGAGGAAAAAGACACAGAGAATGGTCCATTGCTGCTCAGTTAGGGTGCTGCAATTAATATCTAACCCCTGTTGCCTATGAAAGCAGATGATTTACTGAACCAGCTAACTCTATTCACCCACACTTGACCATGATGTTCCCTGAGAGTGAGCTGAGAGGTCTTCCCACAGCAGCGAGAAGGGCACCTCACCTGCTTGCATTCTGCCCTGCTTTAGGGAGAGGGTCTTGAGAGACATCTAGGTATACTGGAAATCACACGATGTTTGAGTTCACTGACAAAAATAAGAACATGTTTCTTGGTTGTTTTCACTAGGCAGCTACAAAATGTCCCCACTGCCTGTGTCTTAGGAGACCTTAGGGCATACTTTGGCTCTCCATTGATTACACTTTGAGATCTGTGTTTGAAGTCACAACAAAAGCAGAAAAAATCACAGCAAGCCAAGGATAAGAGTTGCACCAGGCAGTTCTGGCAGCCACTATACACAGTAAAATAATTGAATATAGTGGGTTTTGGTGTAGATGAAAGAGTAACACTCTTTTTTTTTAATCTCAAATATGTATTTCCCAGGGAACAATCAGAAAACAGGCAGCCCTTTTCCGTGGCAGACAGCCACACATTTTAGAACCAAGAGCACAGAGAGTTGAAGATATTCCCATACAAAATCCATGGTAAATTCTTTGGGAATCAGGGAAGACAGAAGAAAAGAGACGCAGGGAGAAAGGACAGTGGAAAGGACAGAGAAATCCCTCGTGTATGTTGCAGTAAGTCTTCGTGTTCAAAGCGAAAGCAATAGAAACACTAACATTTTATAGTGCAGCTTCATTTGTTTAGGCTTCCCTATTGAGCATTAAATTTTATGGCACTTTAAAGAGTGCTTGATAGTTTTGTAAAGCCCTGCATTAAACACACACATACGCACAGACGTGCACATGCACATGCGCGAGCGCACACAGAGTTTTAACAGCCTCAGCATCTTGTAGCAGCCCAGTCCATTCCAATTTTACACTGTGAACTTAATGTAAAGAATCAGAAAACACCTTGCTGGGAGAGAAGTGTGTGATGGTGAAAAGGAGAGGGGGCAGAAGGAGAGGTTTCAGAAGGAGGCAGACAAGGGCAAGGGATGCCACTCCAGCCCTGTCCCTAGGCAGTCTCATGGGGGCCAGGTCTCATCAAGGAAGCAGCCAGCCCCATCTGCAGTGTCTACAGGAGATGCCTATCTTCTCTGGAGGAGATGCCACCATGCGGGATGCATCCTGTAGTCAGCTCTCGCTGCCAGAACGAATGTCTTCACTGGTTTGCAGAGAGCCAGGCAGAAGGTGCAGTGGCACAGCAAGGTAAGGGGCACACGTAGGGCACCAAGCCAGGAACATGCTCTGTTGACAGGCTATCAGTTGGATGAACCCATTACCCGGGCACCAAGCAGACTCCCAGGAGATGGCCTGGCTTCCCCTGCACCCAGATGTATTTGGATCTGGTAGAAGGAACCGCCATCTTTCAAAGGACATCTTTTTGTGTGCCCTGCACCACACACGCCCCCATGCCTTCTGCCAAAGCTGAGATGGACATTTCATGTGATGAGACAGAATGACGAGGTAGGTCTTAAGTAGGTCTGAGACTACAAAAGCTTTGAGGAAATGCTGGAGGCACTGAAGGACTCTGCTTCCTTGGAAACTCCTAACCTCCTTCAGATGAGAATCTTTAACTTGTGTGACCCCAGAGTCATGAATCACCCACTAAAGGCTTGACCCTCAGCATGCTTTACTGTCAGTTTAGCCATGGCAGAAGGGCTTTCTCTATGGTTTTCACTCAGGCACACTCTGTCTGCTTAGGACTTCAGAGAGAGACCATTTATCAACGATTTTTTCTACCCCAACCTCTCTCTATGACACCCTAAGCTACTCACGGTAACAAGAATGTGAATGTCAAGCTGTGGATATGGACGATGCCATGCTGCCAGACATGGGGTGTTTCTTGAACTCCTGTAGTTCCTCCAGAAAGCTCTGGCAGATGGAAAGTTGTTGATCAAAGCCGGTAGAGCTGTTCTCACACTTACTGGGCTGCAGCACTGTGTGGGTTGCTAATGGCACACAAGAGGGGGCAACTCCTTTAGCATCTCAAGAAGGACTGAGTGACTGGACCAAGATCTGAGGGTGTACAGGAGTGTACAGTTTTGAACTATTTGAGAAAGTAGCACTGGACCACCAAGTGACTACCTGACTCGAAGTCTTCCTTGAGGGGCCAGAGGGAGCATTTTCACACCAGTGAGGTTGCAAGCACAGCCCTTGCCGAGTCTCTCCTCAGCATGGTGTAGCTCTTCTTGAACTTCCTGGAGTGCTGGCAGTAGCATAATTCTGCCTCCATATGTTCTACTTCAAAGTCCATCTAAAACCCTTCTTTAGTCCATGCCACCTCTACATGAGCTGCTGAGAAATGCAACCCTGTATGAGACAAACTTGATCTAAGAAAGACAGTTTTCAGATTTGTCTTGCACAGCTGAAAATAACTGAGAGAAAAGAAATATGTTATCCCATCAGGACTTGGATTTTGGTTGCTTTTTTCTTTCTTTCTCTTTGGGTTACTTTAAAAGCAACTCTTTATTAAAATGAGCATCCAAGGAGTATTATTGTAGAGATTCCTGTTACATCCTGAGGGGCTTTGATCTTGCAGACGCAAAAAGTGCAATGAAAGAAGACTTCATACAATTATTATCTAGCCAAGGTTTGCAACCTAAAAAAAGAAAAGGCATGCTGCTCTTACCAGAACCGGCTTTTCTTTCATTGATGGTGATGTTGTGAAAACACTAAATGCCTGTGGGACCTGTTTGGGTTCTCCATCTTACCCTACTGATGTACGTGTTTTTAAAAAGGGAAAGAGCATGAAGACTTGTTTGTTGTGAGAGTGAGGTGGTTTTCCTGGCTCTAGCTGCATGTTAAAGTTGCCTCTGAGTTCCAGCTTAGGAACTATCACTTCAGAAGATTTGTCTCCTGCATTGGCTGCACTGTGATTCAAGGACCATCATGTAGGCGTACCGCTGTTGTCTTCAGTGTAGCTTCCCAAGCCACACTGACAGAGAAGGGTCAACAGCAGAACCTTACACACCAGCAGTGCAAGACCATGGAGGACTCTCGTCACCTGCCTACCCAAGTGACAGCGTGCCCTGAAGCCTAGCACCTGGATGGTAACCACAGATGAAGAAAATGGCAGTAAAGCTGTATGTGACATGCTGCAAACATGCTCCATGTGCTGCAGTAGATATCCTGTTATGTAGCAAGTGGTGGGACAGACATGGGTGGCACTGAATTAAATCAGGAGCAGGTTTTTCTTTCTTGTTTTACTTCCCGAGTGACATAACCACTTTGCTGAGAGCACAGCTTGGCCCTTTAACATAGATCAACATTCGCCTGCCTGATAGCTTCTCACTACTTCATTCCTCAACCACAACATCCAACACCAAGCACCTCGCCCAGACAAGGCAAGCCAGGCTCCCTGCCTCTCTGGTAGTCATGCGATAGAAACAGGCTCCTCCAAAAGGCAACCAGAGCTTATCAGTGAAGTTTCAGCTCTGCATCACACGCAGACAAGACACCAGATTTTCTTCAAATCTATCATGAGAAATCATTTGCTTTTTTTAAAAAAAAACCATAAACAGGACAGTGAATTCTGTGAGTTTTTTTTTTTTTCCTGTCCCAAACATGTTGTAAGCAGAAGGTCCCAGAAACTCTGTGATGGTCAAGCCCCTTTGAAGCTAGGTGCTTTAGGCAAGGGCAGAAGAAGCCGAAGATGGAATTTAAAGAGTAGAGAAGATAAGTTATATAGATGTTGACCAGTCACGTGCTGTATTTTGTAGGCATTTGCTGTATTTAGGGGAGGTTTTCAACAGCATAGTAAGAGTGCTTAATACCTAACATTCTTCCAGTGAGTCAATTACCTTGTTTTCAATTATGTAGGTTAAACACCTGTATACCTTACTTAGTCATGCAAAAGTTTTATTTTGAGCATCCTGAGAGGCACAGGTCTCATGCAGAGGGTCTCTCATGCTGCTGTCACACGGTGTGGGAATGCATCTCATTCCCTACTACAGTAAGAGCTGGGCTCCAATGCCCAGCACTGGTGGGCTGGCTGGCTCCCAGCCCTGGGGCAGGGCAGATTTTGAAACCAGGACCAAGAAAGCCAGGACCAAGACTTGTGATATGACCAAGGAGGAGCTAAACCAGGCTAAGGCTCCAGCCCTGGGGTCTAGCCCTAGGGTAAGATGCGGTGTGACTGTAGCCACAGACGTGAATCAATGCAGCCTTGCCAAGCCCATCTCTGCTGCAGCGCAGAGGGAAAGCACATATTCTCATTCGGTACTGACTCCCATGGCAAGTTGACAGCAAAGCCAGGAGCAGAGCTACGACTCTCAAGAATCCTGCTCCACCGCTCACCTCCCAGACTACTCCTTTATTGTCTTTGGGAACCCACCAGCAAGCAGGCAACAAATTATGCAGATAGGGAAGCTTTTAAAAACATGCTTCCAATTATTCTTGTGCCTGGTCAAAAGCCCCACACTTTTACTTGTGGTAAATGACTTGTCTTTTTCTTGGGGCCCTCTCCCTCCCTCCTTCCTCTGTTTTTATTTCTTAGTCTTCCTGTCTTTCTCGAAAAAGAGAACTGGCTGTTTAAGTATCGTTAAAGCCAACTATTTTTCACAAAATATATGTTTGCAGGCATAACCCCATTGCACCGGGGACAAATACATCCTGGTCCCAGAGCTGTCATCGCAACCATATGCTTTGTACCGTGTCTCTGAATGGATTCGTCCCAAGGTAAGTATGGTAATGCTTTAAAGTAGTGTATTTGTTAAGTATTCTGTCAGGAGCATAAATCAGAATGGCACAGCGTCGTTTCTACTGGGCAGGTAGGATCCTACTAGGATCCCAGAGCCTCACGAGCAGCAGTCATGGGGACCAAACCTCACACCACATCCTCAGCGAAGCAGAAGAGCTCAGGACCAGCTCCTGGGAAGATGTTCCCAAACTAGTGCTCGCAAGCCCCATCAGGGCCATGAATCCCAGGCATGCAAACAGCAACAGGGGCTGCAATCCCACCAGTGAGAGCAGAAACAAACAAAGGCCCAGGAATTACTAGCATAATGTGTTTTCTAGGCCGGTCGTTCAAGGCAGCCTTGCACAAATTTATTAGTCACCCCTCCAGGGACAGCATCTGCCTCCCGTGAGTTTGTGCTGCTTCTGGAAACCGTGACAGTGCAGGCACCCAAATATTTCATGCCTTTCAAAGCCAGTCCATGCCTACACGTCCCCACATCTTTTAAAGTTTGGGATGTGGCAGCTGAGCATGCACCAGAAAGAAGCAGCCACAGAGCCTGAATGCTCCTCAAATTTAAGAGTACTCAGATCCCTGCATTTGCTTCAGTTTCCTCTCTGGCTTAGGTTGGGAATGTTTGTGCCAGCAACCTAGAGAAGAAAATGAAGTCCATTGCATACAGATGCTTGGCCAGCTCTCAGTAATGAAACACGTCTTTATCGTCCACAATTTTTGATTTAAGGAAAGGGGCAAAACTGCCCACAGTTTGCAGAGAAAATAAAATATATAAAAAAAGAAGCAAGCCCCAATGCTTAGGTTGTGAAATGCAGCTTCCTCGGGACAATAAAGACGTGTTTCATTATGGAAAGTGGCCGACCATCTGTGCGCATTTGACTCGTATCCCTCAGATCTGGGAAGTAACAAGGCCAGTTTTACACTCACTTCGCTGACTGTAACTGCGCTGACGTGTCTGACTGTGTAAACACTGCCAGCATTTTTGGAGCAAGGAACACATGCCTCCCGCTCCTCCGGGCATGCTCCTTCCGCAGGGCACGCAGACCCTCCTGCTCCCCTCCTGCGGGGCAGAGACCTGGAGCACGCTGCGGGTCTGCTCTGCATCACCCCGAACGGCTGCGTCCTGCGCGACTGGCAGCAGGTGAGATCCTGCACTCGTCCTGCTCACGCTGCTCCACTCTGCTCTGCTCGGACTGATTTTCAAGCAAGAGAGAGGTGCCAGACCGATGCACCAGGAGATGGGTGCTTCCCATCAGCATGCAGCACATGGTACCGAAGATGCCTGTACCTCCCCCGGTCCCCAGCACTGCCCCTCCGCTGCCTGAAGATACTCAGACGTTTGGTCCTTGCCTGCCCTGCTGAGGGGGCAGCCCTTGTGCTGAGAAATAGAGAGAAAGGGACATCCAACACAGGCAGAGATGGGAAGAAAGGGCCTCAGCCTGGTGCTGCACGCTCCGAGGTGCCACCTCTTGCAACTAGCCCTTGACCGACAGTCATCAGCCAACCTGCGCTGGTGCGTATTGTCACGAGATGTAGCCGCAGGGAGGGTGGTGGCAGAGGACACTGCTGTGGGAAGGATATCTCATGTAAAATGCGGGGTGGAGCTGAAGGTGAGATGCACTGAGGCTGGCTCAATCTCAGGTGTCAGGTTCTTCATGACATGGAAGGTTTCACCTCTCATAACTCTCCTGTTGAAGGCCAAACCCTCACACAGATCTTTGGCTTTTACATTTTAAACTATCCATTCACATTTCTGACTCATTGTGCAGTCTATCTGTCCATCTCTCCCTGATGCTTCCTATGGATATCTAAGTACCGAGACTGCCACTGGTTAGGAAAAAAACCTCCAATTTCAGGATAGACAGAGCTCTGGGAAGAGTAACAGTTGACACCTACCAACATGATTGAAGATGTACCAGAATCTACTCAGGCTGCTCCAAAATCCATCAAAGACAGCATAAAGTCTCCAGCTGTGACCACCAGCCCTTGGATCAGGTCCTAAATGAAGCCATGTGAACTATCCATGGACAGAAGAAACACAGCCCTGAGTACACGATGTGGCAAAGATGTGATGTTTCCCAAACAGCAGGCAAACTGATTTTTATTTAAAAAAAAAAAAAAAAAAAGCCAGAGGAGCAGAACCTCGCAGGCTTCCCCCGTGTCTGTTACGTGCAGCTCAGGAAGGGTAATGTAGTACCAGGAGCCCTCATTTCTGAACATGACACAAGGAGCTGGAATTGGTGTTTACACAGTCATTTTAGGGAAGGAAGAGAGTTTAATTTCAACAGCACCCAACCTACATGTGTGCCTGGATATCATTATTGGCAGGTGCATGTAATCACAAAAACACCAATCAAATAATAAAAACATTAAGTTTCAGCTCAAGATCAAAGGAATGAACCAAAACCTCTACCCTGGCTCAGCCCGACGTGTCAGCCACATGCCTCAATACCTACGGCTCCAAGATCACTCATTCCTCCAAGGCACATGTGTTTGGATCGTTGAGAAAGCTGAGGAGCTTCTCCTCCTGGGCCCCCACCTGTGAAATCAGCTGGCAGCAGCATTCCTGGGAGTAACACAATGAAACTGAGCTAGGGGAAATTTCAGGATGGGGAGATCTCGTAAAGCACCATAGGCAACAGCCCAAGCTCAGGTAATGGATACCGGTGAACAGACATCCAGCTGTGCCTGCTGAGGGTTTGCATTACCTCTCTGGGGACAGAGGTGGCTGAACAGGCTGGCCAGGGATGGGGACAAGTGACAACACAGCATTGTTAAAAGTGGGAGAGGTGGTAGCACAGGATGGGTCAAAACTAGAAGTCCTTCCTAGGCAGGGGTCACATGTCCATCGTTTAGGTCATTTTAAGGTAGATTAGATAAAGACTTGAAGAAGACATGGCCCAGATCGATCCTGCACCAGGTCCCCAGGGGAATGCTTGAGATAGGATTTAATAGCTTTTTCCCCAATTCTAATTTCCATTAAATCAAAGGCTTTGTGCCTGCCAAAACCAGAAGGCAAGGGTTTTTGAAATGCTTGGTTAAACGCTCCCCTCATTTGCACCACGAGGAGCATGGATTTAATTCCCTGGCTATCACTGGTGCTCACCCAGGGCCTTTGGTGCTGGGGCAGGGTCCTGCCTGATGTCCCCTCCCTGGTCCCGCTCAGGCTCTCAGGGACACGTGCTCATGTCCATGGGATGCACCAAGCAGCTGCCCCTCGCCCTTGGAAGGTCGGTTCCTGTCTCCTGTGGGCTGTGGTGCAACATGGCTTTCTTGGGGTTTTGTTCTTTCTAAATTAACTAGCCGCTGGCCACTGCAAACAGTGTTTTCGAGTAACTAAATTGCAGCTGCTTGGCATAGTGTGTCCAGACAAGCGAGTTAAAAAAGAAAGGGAGCAAGAGATTTGTGCACTCACAGTCCAGGTCAACAGTGGTTTATTAAGTCCCATTAACCATATGGTCACGATTATAATAAAAGTCTGAGTTATGGCCAGTGACATGTGTAACCCTCCACCCCCCAAAAAACCCGATATATATATATGATGGGTATAGATTCAATGTGAGCACAGAACTATATCACAGGGTTTTTTAACCCTTTCTGATCCCCAAGGAAAAGGCAGAAAGAAATGACAACAACCCAGCTATGTCTGATAACTCTGCAGGTCATCGAAGCCTCTCCGAAGATACAGCTGCTCCTGCTGCTGCTGCCCCTTCCTTTAAGGGCTCACTGCGACTGCGTGGCTTGGGAGGCTGCTCCTACACCGCCAGGCTGCTGTCATTGGGATTCTTCTCCACCTACCAGCAGATGAAGAACCCGCATGGCTCCAGTGGGTTGCCCCAAGCCATGTGGGTGTAATTCAGAGCAGAGTTTGGCCCTGCTGATTGCTGAGTAGTTTTGTAATGGGCTGGCTCTGAACTGAAACACCTGCAGGCTGACCCCGCGGGTGAGAAAACACTCTCAACGCTGTGAAGACACCACGTTGCTTTGGTACCACCCACGGGAAGCGCTCGCAGTGTTCTGCTGGCACCTAACCGTTTGACACGTGAGATGCAAAGGCTCTTCAGCTATTTCACAGGTCAGAGAGCCGAGGTAAAATGAGGCACGGGTGAACATCAGTGATGACACCGGTGACAGAGCCAGAAAGAAAATTCAGAGAGCATTAATAGGAAGAAGCAGCAAACTCACTGAGGTATTTTCCTGTCCAGGCCAGAGAAGACAAGAAACAGAGCCAGCCCCGCGGCCCCATCTCCCATGCCACTGCCACCGCCTCGGGGCTGGCACTGCGCACCCCGGGGGGTGGCAGCGCCGGAGGGGGGCTCTGCCGCGGTGGCTCTGGCTGCTCGCCCCCAGCCCGCAAACCTGGGATAACTGCAAGGCAGTTCACACCCCGGCCCGTCCTGCCCAGCGGCTACCTTGCGGGAGAGGCTGTCCTCTCTCAGTGCTCCCCTTTAGCCTGCGTGTCATCGTGTCCTCCTCCCACGTCAACAGCCACCCCAGGCAGATCTCCAGGTCTCCACTGGGGACGTCCCCGAGTTCCTCCTGCCCAGCAGATGGTCTGTTGGTCCTCAAGGGACATCTTTTTCTCTTAACCATAAACAATGACATTATAAAAGACCACGCCTGGGCCTGTTCTGCGCTCAGACCCCTCCGCACCCCACAAAGCAAACACCATAGCCTCATCGTGCCTCAGCCATGTCCCCATCCACCCTTTCTTCCAGCACGCCGCACGTCCGGCCTCAACCCAAAGTCACACCAGGCTCAACTGCTAGCACTTACCCCTGCACCCCTTTCTCATACACCCCCACACGCTCCCCCTTCAGCAGCTTCCTAAATCTCCATCCCGAGGAGTAATTTGCCTTGGGGACACCAGATCTGCTGTAGCAAGGGCCTCTGTCAGGAGCTCGCCTCGCCTTTCCATCACTGGCAACCTCAGAGCTTCAGACAGCAAAGCCCAGGACATAAATACAAATCTGGTCGAGACAGCATTGGAAAGTGCCGGACGTGCAAAGAAATGACCTAAAAGGTAAAAGTCAAAGATAAATAAGAACAGTCCGTGTAAACTGTGTGCTCATCTTAACAATAAACAGAGCGGCTGCTGCGGGGAGACTTGAAAGGGCTGCACTCCGCCAAGATGAATGGTTTGCTGAGCCTGCTCCGGGCTCCGTCCGAGGGGCTCGGCATGAGTAATTGGGTGCGAGAAGCGCTTGCTCACAAGGGCCGGAGCAGGCCCGCGCCAAGGAGGGGGAGCACGTAATGATTGCACGGGTTATTTATTGCTTCGTTTGCTCATTAGCCTGGCATCACCTTCAGTCTCCAGCCGCAGCACGTGATAGCTTTGAACTGGCGCCCCGGGTGTGGCGGGCGCTGTGACACGCGGTTTTGATGTGTGCCCCGCAGCTCCCGTAGGATTTCCGCTCAGCCCCGCCGTCCGGCTGGGGATAAATCACCCTCCCCTCCCCGCAGCAGCTCCGGGGCTTATTGGCATTATCTATCATTGTAGAGTCCTCATCCGGACGTGCGCGAGCTTACCGTCTCTCAACAGTGAGGGCAGGGTTTCAGCGTGCCGGCAGAGCTGAATCACGGCAAGCTAAAGCCTCGTGGGCTTCCCCAGGCTCGCCATCCATCACCGGCAGCGTGTGAAACTGGAGACGGGCGGTGGGATGCAGCGCGCTCGGCTGCCGCTGGCGGACGGGCTGGCTCCACGGGGAGAGGGAGCAGCGCCGGCGGCCGGCTGGACTTGTGCACCTCTGAGCTCCTCGGCGAGGGGAGATCTTCCTCGCGGGCGCTCCCTGGCCTTGGCAGCGCTGGGGCAGAGGCGCGGTTGGAAGGCAAGCCCAAGAAGACCATGCCGACCCTGGTGGTGTGCTGCTGCGGGGGTCTCTGGGGAAAGGTGCACAAGCACAGGCTGAGCAGGGGCCACCAGCAGCGGTTGCCTGTGCACAGCAGGCAGCAGGATGTGCTTGATGCCGCGCTGTGTAAAAAATCACCAGGTACCCACCGATGATTAACGCCGGTGGAAAGAGCGGCAGGTCCGGCAGCGCTGCCCAAGCAGGGGCAAAAGCTTGCAGCAGCTCCCCACCGCTTCGTTATGGGATTCCTCCATTCAAGTGATCTAGCCACCACTGCAGGCCAAACCAGAGAGCAACCACACGTCCATACGCTGCACGATGATCATATACCTCTTCCTTGCCCCCTGAGAACGCTGTACACACCTAACAGTGTCCGCATCTTCTCAGACCAGGTACGAGGGCTGTGACACAGCCTGTGTCCATCCAGTTCTTCTGAAAATAGGAGCCTACAGAAAAATTATCAGTTCAGGGACACCAACATCAGTCCAAAACAGCTCCACAAATGCCCTACCACTGCTTGCAAAATCGATCTATAACGGAGAACTTTGTCTAAGTACACTTTGTCCATGTTCTGCGCTAATGGCTTCCTAGAGTGTACTGTTTTGTGTGAGCATTGGGAAAGTAGCCACAGGTAGAAATGGCACATCATCAGGCTTGTGGATAGGCAGATCAATTGCCTGACCTCACATATCCTACTGATAAGTCTAAAATAATGGAATGAGAACTCAGAAGTAAATAAAACCCCTCTCTTCCTCCTCCTGAAAAACCAGGTAGTTAGCAAAAGCCAATGCAAACAAGCGAACCTTTCAACATGCACTAAAAGGCTTTCATTTGTGCTGGGAGGAACCTCAAGAGTCCTTTGCTGAGAAATTCCTGTGCTCAGACATGGAAATCTGGAGACCAGAGGCAAGAGCCCTTTAGAAACTCCTAGGTACTAGGAGAGAGCTCATGTCTTTAGCTTGGATCCAACACAGGAGATCTGACACATCGACGGAGAACAGCAGTAAGCGCCTGATTTGCCTGTAAGAGCAAACACAATCTTGATGATGCAGTCCTGGATGATTGATGTGAGAGGCATCAGAAGACAAGAAGGTATTTTTAAAGCTGCAGACCCATTTGCAAATATCAGGTGGGTTTTCTGTGGGTGCCTACCCAGGAGGGATCACCCCAGCTTCTCCGGAGACAGCCAGAACTGCAGTGCTCACAGGCAATGTTCTGAGCATTCACCCCAGCAGGATTGTCCACCAAATGTCTCTGTATTCTCACTGGCAGTTTGCAAGCTCCAGATAATGCTGAAGCTTAAACTTCTCCCCTGGTCTCTCCCGGACTCCATTTCTACCTCCCCATCCCAGCTCCATGCAACACAAGCAGCAGATCTCCCTTCTCAGAGCTGTTTTCCCATTTTTTTCCTGTGATGGTCTGCTGTGGCATATGCCCCACATATGTCCACAGAGCTCGACTCCCTGGGGCTGCAGGCAGGGGAGCAGCTGCATGGCATGGGTGATACCCTTATTAACATACCTCCTCCCCGGGCCCTGAAACTGGATATCTCCGAAATGCCCTGGGGGGCAGTCATGGTTCTCTGTGGCCTCTCCTGCACTGGCAGACGGGACCACAGGGAAGGGCAAAGCCAGGTTTTGCAAGGGGTGCTCATTCCCTTCTCACTAGCCATCAACGCACATGGTGTGTGTCTGTGTCCAGGCTTTCTCCCTTCTCCAGGCCGAGTGCGGATGCAGTGCCCAGGCAGCCTGGCCCAGGAGTGGGTGAGGAGCCCCTCGAAGCCTGGAAGAGCAGACCCTCCAGCTGAAAACCCAAGTGCACCTCTGTGATGCTGAATGACAGACACATTAAAGGCATGTATTTCAGCTCCTTGGAGCCAGATGCCTCCTCCTTCCTCCGCTGGGCAGAGATCCGGCTCAGCATGGAGTATTCTCTCCCATTTCCTAGGGATGTCAGTCAAAGCCAGGCTCTTGGAAGTTCAAGCGTGGCCAAAAGGAAGCAGATTTCAAAACACACCCCTCCCTCCATTCCCCCCTTCCTAGCCCTTTTGTTTCCAGTTCCCCCTCCTCCCATCAAAGAAAGAAACAAGAAAAGATTCTGGAGTCACCAAGCCATGATCTATCATTCTTTCAGGGGAGTTTCTTCTAATATTAATCAACACAAGCCTCTCTGCCTGCCTCCCCCGCCCCAAGGGAGCAGCGGGCTTGGAAAGCTCAAGCGGGTTTCTGATGGGTCTTGCGGCAAAATTCCTCAGTTCTCAGTTGGAGCAAGATGATGTCGGGGCAGTTGCCAGGCTTTCTGAGATTTTTGGAAGATAAATGAGATTCACTGCCTATTGCCTAGCGCCATGAATGCACAGGACACCCAGTAACTTTGTGGTTTTCTGCAAAGCGACTGGCTTCTCCGTCCTGCGAATTAGGGCCAGGCTCCCCGCGTCCCTGCCATCATCCCCAGTGAAGAAGGTGAGGCTCCAGCCAGCAGCTGATGACACCGTCTGTGTTTTGCTTCTCAGCCCTGGACCAGATTGCAGAAGTGTAAAGATTATCCTAAATATGTCAGCTGCTGACAGACCTCTGGGAGTGGTCTCCCAGTAACAGAGGGTGAGAGTACAATTTCTTAAGCCACTTTTTCCCTTTCATTTCCCTTCCCTTGGTCTCTCAGGGAGGGCCAGAGGAGCAGAGCAGGAGCAAGCTGTTCCCTGCCTGTGCCTGGTGGTGACAGCTTTGGACAAGAGGCAAGTTGGAGCTTTTTGGAGGGTGCAGAGGGACTGAAGTGAGGTGCAGAGGTTGCCTCATCCAGCAGTCTCTTCTCCCAGTGCAGCATGAATGCCCCTAGTGTTAATCCCTGCAGAAGAGCCAAAGAATGTCCTCTGTGGTTGCCAAGAGGGACACTCCCGTCTATGCAGTTTGGTTGAGACATTGGTTGGCCTCCCCTCTGGCCAGGGTTCAGGTCCCTAGACGGCAAGAGGCACACAAGGATCTCCCAGCTCCTCCTTGCCAAGAGGTAAAGCAGGTGGCCAGTCAGTGTTTGTCACCTGGGGAAGAAAGAACTCTTTCAGGTTTCCAGATAATCTTAGAAGAGGCTCCTCTTCTCCCCTCTGTATCTGGCTACCATGCCATGCTCTTGGCTGGGGATGAATTCATTTTTGCTGTGCCTATCATTACTGATTTGGCTGTTTTGCAGAACATCATTTGCAAAAGCTCACACTCCTGCTGTTAATATAATTTTGCTGCTAGTTTTACCCCAGCCCATTAAAACCATCATGACGGTGCTCTAATCTTCCAGGAATCCTCACAGGCTCTCTTGACTTCACAGACCTTTCCATGATCTCTCCCAACAACACTCCTTTGATTTCTCCAGCACTTGGCTCTGGTCAATCCTTTCTTTTGTTGTTTTGTTAGTTTAAGAATCAACAGCCATGAAAGCACTAAGCAATTGTCTTACTAATCCTCCTGATAGCCTTAAAAGCACAGTAGACAAGAGGGAGAATGAGAGAGAATCTTCCAAAACCCTGCATGAGAACCTGGGTGCTGAAGCATAAGTGGACCACACCACCCCTGAAAGATCTCCCTGTGGGAGTCAAAGCAAGGCACAGTAGAGCTGGCGTCCAAAGAATTTAGTGAAAAATAATATGACTTTCTGACCAGTTCTGCTGAGAACAGCTATTCAATCTGATGCATAAAAAAGGTGACGTGAACCTCCTCCACTGCCAAGAGTAGGGACTGCCTTTAAACTATACCCACGTTAGTGCTCCAACTGACGTGCAGAAGTCTTCTGACGGCAGATGCTCTTATAACACCCTTCAATACATATTATCAACAGTAAAGGATTCTGATCTCCAGAACGCTCTTCCCATATTTTATTCAATATTTTCCTCATTCTACAAGGAGATGATTTCACATTCCCTGATTTCTCATTTTCACTGTCAGGGCTCTGCCCTGGGCCACCAACACAAAGTGATGGTGTGTTGGCACACGTGAGGAGCACTTACTGCAGCTTTGCCGGAGAAAACCTCACCTCCGAGCTAAATATAAATATGTTCTATATATACATAATGAATATACTAGCGTTCATAGCTTTCTTTGTGGTCTCTTTCATGGCTCAAGGTGAATCACTGATACAGAATTAAAAACACAGTCCCTGGCTCAGGGATCTTACAGTCTGGCTGAGCTAGACCCAAATACCTTTCAAGTTAAGGTCCTACCCTAACCTAAATTTCCATGAAGCCTCCTCTGTTGAGGCTCATCTCAGAAGATTTTTGGTTGGACGTTTGAAAGACATTTCAATAACTTTGAGGGAAAGTGTTGAAATTGTAATGATTTTTGTGAAAATTCCCACAGAAAAAATGCTTCATATTGAAAATTTTTCCAGTTTTAGGAGTCATGCTGGAGTTTCAAAAGTACTGTCTTGATTTATTTTGCTTTATTTTATTTTATTTTATTTCATTTCATTTCATTTCATTTCGTTTGATTTCGTTTCATTTTATCATTTGTATGTTCTTGTTCTTTCCGTTATTTCATTGCACATCACCATTAGCAAAGAAGGCACATGGTAGAAAAGCACTTGGAACTAGCATAAAAATAATAGCAAATATAATGGAAAAAGGAAGGAATTCAAAATGGTATTTTGAAATTTGACACATTTCCAAAACAGGAAGTAGTATTTTTTCTGAAACAAAAGTGTTTATAATGTCTGAAATGATCTTAAAATTCTGCTCCACTGAAAATCACAAACATTAGTTTTCATTTTTAGTTTAGCCAGCAAAGCAAATTCATCAATGATGACATGTCCCACACAAGCGATACTGGGAGGCCGAAGCATCCCTCGGTCTGCGTCTTTAAGAAGGAGGGATGACAAGAGGCTGGCGTGCAGCAGCTGTTAGCATTTCCAAGATGCTTTGTATTATGGCAGGACAGAAGAGTTGACAGTCTCTTCTCAGTTCTGTGGTTAGCTGGCTACAGGCATGCAGTCATTACTCTATATTAATGTGAGATGTGAACATCGTTTTGCTGGTTATAATTATTCTCCAAGTGGTACAACCTTAAAAATTACAGCTTTGGAGAATCTTTTCCTCTGTAGTTCTTCCTGGGAGTCCCTGCCTGGGTTGGTTCCCAATAATGAGATTTTCCAAGGGGGCTGGGAATGTATCGATTGATTTATTTGCTTTTGGATGCTAATTAACTTTGATGTTCTGCAGCCACGCTCCTGGCTGCCATACTGCATGCTGGGGAACAGCAGGGCTGGGCCTTCGCATAGGAGGAAGACCACAGCGGGGCTCGGATGGGAGCGATGCCGCTGGTGTGTGCTGTGTTTTGCTGCACCTCTCCAGCCAGA
Source organism: Chauna torquata (assembly GCA_013399475.1). Lineage (NCBI taxonomy): Eukaryota > Metazoa > Chordata > Aves > Anseriformes > Anhimidae > Chauna > Chauna torquata. The sequence continues at coordinate 137,986 of VXAL01015089.1, forward strand.
AGCAGAGGCCTTTCTGAAGAGCCCTCACCAGAGGCCCTGATGGACAGAAGCAGGGACATCCCGCGCACCAGGCGCTGCTAATACCGCCTCGGCAGATGGAGACGCCCTGGCTTGGGGCTGCCCTTCAGCAAACCAGGCTGGGAGCTGCCCAAGCCCCCGCAGGGAGCTGGACCTCCTGGCAAAGGTTGCCCTGCAGCCACCAGGGCCCCCCACTTCCCCTCCCTCCTGAACAAAAGCAAGGCACAGACATCTGAAACAACTGCTTAAGCAGCGATGAAAGGGATCAGCCTCCCTTTATCTCCACAAAAGACACTGTGTCATCAGTCTTTGCACCATATTTCAGCACTATCCTCTCCAACGAGTCTGCCGGCAAGGGGCTGCGCAGCAGTACAAGCAGACACGGTGATGGGCTCCATGAGTTGAGTCTAAGGCTTGGATGAAAACTAACCCACTCCTCTCACACAGGCAACAACCTTCAGCAGTGATGACCGCTGGTAACATTTAGCTCTCTACAGGATTCCAAGCAGAAGCAAAAATCCATCCCCTCCATCACCAGCGGCCCCCAGCACACATTGAAACGAGGTGCCGGAAAGCCTAGAAGCCCACCCAAAAGCCCTTCGAGGCCTCCTAGGCTCGCACTGTTGTGGCACACCAGGTCTCAGGCCACGCAGGAATGTAGGTGCTTAATATCATGCGCTGACATTCCCTCCTCAGCCCAAAAGACAGGTAGCCATTTGCAGACTTTCCAAAAGTGGCTGGCCTTCAGCTAGAGTTCAGAGTGCGCTTCATGGTCCAGGTGAGGCTGCGGCGTCCAAACTCCTTGAACGCTGGAAGTGCAAAACTATATTTTTCTTCTTTACTACCCCACTCCTCACTCAGTCTTTGTTTTGTTTTAGTGTACACCAGGGTGAAGTGAAATAGGAACGGAGGGATGTACTCATTTTTTGTGGTAATGGAGAAGAGAGATGGCCTCTTTCACAGAGGAAACAACCCTCTGCTTACAGAAGGCCATTTTAAGAGCCCTAGCATTAATGTTTACATGATGTTGCATCTACTGGAGCAACACAAGTGATACCCACATTTGTGGTAGCAGCCTCCTCAGCCGTCATTTTGCCACACACATCATAAGTCAGCAAGATCTCCTGTGTGTTGCTCATGGAGCTCTGGCTCTGTGCCTCTCCTCCAACCAATTTGTACCATACTCCGAGTAGTTAGCAGCTTGCCGCAGTGCAGAGCCAAGCCATAAATCCCTTGTGGGGATCCACGCTGTGAATGCCCACTTGGAGCTTCACACTGCCGGGATGAAGCAGGCTGACCCCTGAGGCCACTGGGAGCGGCCCCTTCCCTGCTCCCAGTCATGGACTCACCCCTAGAGCGGAAAGGGCCAGGTGCCTGCTCCTGCTATTTAGAGAGGATCCAACGCGTCTCAAGCATGGTGGAGAGTTCAGCCACACATGCTGCCTTTCCTTTCACTTGTGTCCAAAACTCTGGGTGGTGGCCTCAGTTGCTAATAGGCAACATAAGGGTTTGAGACCTAGATGCAGCTTGGTAGCTGTTTTTTGACATGACATCTGAAAAAAACAATCTGTAAGCGATGCCACTGGAGACGTGAGTGAGCAGATCCCCAGTTAATGTGGACGATTCACTCCTAAGCAGGATGTAGAGAGCCTCACTGAACTTACAGTGAGACAATAGCAGCTCTCCTCCACTGGGACGGCCCTAGCAAGGATAGATGGTCTGATGGAGCAAAGTCAAACAGCTTTCATGCTGCAGTAAGAGGTGGAAAGATGAGAAGGGGCAAGAAAAGCCATGGAGATACCCATACCTGCTCACAACATGGAACCAGCAGAGAGCTGGTTCTGCTCCTCAGCAGTATGGATGCAAGTGTCCCTCTAGAAAGTAGGCAAATAAAAAGGTGTAATCATTCATTCACAGTTAACCAAATTGTGGGCTCCTGCCTCCTCTCTTTTCCTGATGCAGGCGATATCCCCCAGGATTATTCAGATATCTAACTCCTGTTTAAATTTATAATTCCCATTAATGTAAATGAAGGGTTCCTAAATAGGAAACAGATGCCTAAATCCTTCAGAGGACCTGGGATCCTGGCAGTCACTGATTTCTGTCAATTATCTCATTTTTTCTGCTGATGGAAGTAAGAAGAGAATTTAGCTCATTGCTCTCAGAGCACTCAGTTAGTACCTGTGCTACTGTAACTTCAGTGAATAGATATCTCCAAATACTGGGATGACTACATTTTTTCTCATCAGCAGCAATGAAACCTGATTTCTTTCCACAAGAACAATTTCTTTAGCAATCTCTGACTTATAATTTTGTCACTCCTTTTTGGGCACTCACTTGGCATCTTTCATTTTACTTCACTCTCTTTCTTCCTCCTCACAGTTTCTGTCTGGAGATCGCAGGTTGGAGAAGTTTAGCTATCAGCAGCAGGTGATAGTAAGCCCCATTTGTCCTCTCTTCACCGGCTCCTCTGGTCAGCTGCACATCCTTCCCACTCTGCACTTCCTGTTTCCTCTTCGGGATCTGCCTTTTCCCAGTTCTTCTTGATGCTGGGCTCTGTGATTTCTGGAGCATTTTAGCACCTTGAAAGCCTTTCACTATATTGCTGCCCTTAGGTCTCTCTGAAACCTGATTAATCTGCCAACCATACTTCCCATTACCGACAGTCGCAGCCAAACTTTGATTTCGTGCAGGCCAATGCTTTCTATGTTGCACTAGTTCCGACACAGCCAACTCTGTACATTGTGGCACCTGGACGGTTGATGCATGGGAGAAGTATCTTGGTATGACTTGTGTTAACATGCACGCAGTTTGCATAAAGCCCGATTCCAGTGCTTGGGCTCCAGGAATACTGGGCCAGAACCCAGAAGTGTAGTTTTGACATTTCACATTGTGCTGGATGTGAAAAAGTAGCCAGGACTGAAGTGCTGAATAACAGCAGCTTTTAATCACTCCATGTTCAGAGGAAAGCAGCTCCTGGAAGCCAAACAGCTGTTGCATCCCCCACATGCTTCCCTCATCCAAATCATACAAGTGACCCAAACTCTCAGCTTTACTTCCAGAGACTTGCTGAATCTCTGCTGGCTCTTTTGGGTTTTCCTATCTCTAGTTTTCTGTTGACAGACAACTGAACCTAAAAACTTAAAGGTTATCAGTTTCCAAGTCCTTCTCTACCATGGCAGATCCATAAGCTCTCTGAAAGAAAACAAACAAGCCAGTAGAGCAGCATTAATTTTTATTCCTCCACGGAAGACAAGAGAAACCAGCAGCCTTTTGTCCTCCTAAGCTTTCTGGAGCACGTTAGGGAAGCAAAACACATTTACTCACAACAGAGTACTCTCCCTTTCTCTATATCTCTAACCCCATCCACTGGATGGATGAGGCGTGTGGAATGGATGAATCCATACCTCATGGTATCTATGGTAGATTGCAAAACTGCCTTAATGCCTCTCAGTGCCCAAGACCAGCATGCTGACCCCCAAAGGCATGCAGAGATTTCCAGTAACACGACACAAATGTTTAAAAATCAAGCCTCAAGTATCATTCACTCTGTCTCCAACACAACCCAATCTATGCAAGGGACTTTGTGAAGCAGTGGCAGCTGAGCTGGACATACCAAGGCTCTTTTAGTGGCCAACAACTGCACTAGAAATCCAGCTGTTGGCCAACAGTCTGAGCTGTCTGCAGCAGATGACTGGGTGCTATGGGATCTTTCTCTGTGCTCTCAGACAATAAAAGGACTTGTTTTTCCCAAGCCTGCTCACTGACTGTCACATTTAATGAAGACACATAGTGTGACAGTCAGCACCTTAGGTGGTGAGACCATCAGTTGTCTTTTGCAATGAAAGGGGCTCTTTCTTTCACCCTTCTAGTTACTGGAGCTTATTGAGAGAGACTGTAAGAGATGAATTATCCCAGCTGAAAAGTCTGGGCCTGTTAAATCTTGTAGGGTGGCTAGCTGGGCAGCACTATTGCAACACGAAGATGACTCAGCCGCACAGCATCTTTGCTGGCATCCTATTAGCTGCTGCGGAGACGATTATTTCTTTATTGCTAAACAGAGTCTGTCAGTGGCTTGGGGCACTTATGTGAAAAATGTAACAGAGACAGAATAATAATTCAAAACATGCCAGACCAGAAAGCCATGGCTCATTGTATCAAGCTCCTTCTGCCTGAAAATCAACCAGTCCAGATTGCTCAGGGTGGGTGAACCAATGCCGCAGATGCTTGTGACTTCACCAGAAGCAGCGCATCCTTCCAGAAAAGCAGGATCCCCTTCATACAAATGGCCTTACCAATAACAGAAGCAGAAGGGAGCAAAGAAATACTCCAAGTGGAAGCTACATCAGCAGAACTGACTCAGAAGTTTGCCTTTCAAAGATTTCCATGAGGCGTCAGCCACTCCTGGGTGAAGTGACGCTAGCCGGCAGCATCCCAGTTACTTTCCCACTGTGGGAACTGAGCCCTTTTAAAACTGTTTTGACTGTAACCAAGGAATTAGAGAGATGGATGAAGCCAGCCGAAAGTGTGACAATCTCCTAAAGGCACACAGATGGTGAGCAGACCCTGAAAACTGATTCACTTTGAGCGATCGCTTTCCTGAAGCACATTTTGGAGAGCTTTCAACCTCTCTGAGGACCTAAGAAAACCTGTAACTTCTCCGAGGCAAAATGGGGGGCATGGGGGAGAAGGGAAAAAAGCATGATTTTTCCTTAAGACGCACATTCATACATAGTTATTTATTTACTTGCCCTTTGACATTGAGAGAAGCTCATCTCTCAGAGAACGATCACCCGTGGCTCAGCCCAGATGGAGGTGGGATACAAATTTCATTGCCAGTGCTAACCATGAAAAGATTTTCCCATTTTACCAGAAACCACAATCTCCCATAGTTCCCAGACTGCTCAAGTGATGTATAGCTTGGTAATTGTCCTGAAAGATAAGGGAAAGCCTCCTCTGCGGTTGCATTTGATATTGGCCTGATGTATGGGATCGCTCAGTGCTGGCTTGGTGGAGGGTGTCTAGAGACAGCATGGAGTATGCCTCTGCCTTCTTCTTCTCGCTGGGGAACCTCTGCTGGTGGCAGGCAGGATCCTGAGGGTTGCAAATTGCTTTCCCACATCTAACATCCCTTTCATAGCAGCCTCAGTCAGTTTTTGGCATGAGGAGGGGAGCTAAAGAGTGGTTTATAGCTGCTCTGGAGCCTCCTCTGCAGTCCCGCCACCCTGTTGGCACCCCTGCACTGGGGACTGAAAGGGGCTGCTGAGGGCAGCCCGTATGGGCAGGGGGGGAATGAGGGGTGGGGAGGGGAAAGTCTTGCAAGCAGAGGAGGGAGAAAAGCTTCTGGAAAGAGAAACCTTCACCCATGGGAAGCGGCAGGAACCCCTTTCCTTGGGTCTGTGCAAGGGTCACTGGACAAACCCTCAACCAATTGAGTACTGCAAACATCAGTTGTGGACAATCCTGCTAACCATCCACAGCCAGGTACAGAGACCTTCCAGCTCGACACTGTATGGGAGTGATAGGCAACTCGAGATTTTCAGATAAGAATCTGCTATGCTTAATTTTCCACCTCCCAGAGACAAACGAGGATCCTGTTAAGAATTTGGGCTAAGATAGTCCAAGCCGCACTTTCATGCTACGAACACTATGGGGACGAGCAGCCGCTAGATGGCACGGCCATCCTCATGCAGCCTCGGCATCCCACAGCCACGAAAGCCCAGGGCGTCCCGCTCATCCCAAGCAGGCACAGTAAAAGCATGAAAAGTTATCTCAGCCTCTGCTTTTAGAAAACGCTGGCACGCACTGCAGTTATTTTGCGTTGAGGCTCTGCAATCTGATGAACATTCCTCCGCGATTTTGAAAGGGTTTAAAAATAAGCTACACGCAGATTTTGCAAACTTGCTCTCATGGTTTCAGTGGAGATGTACTAGGACTGCAGAGAGCATTTATGTGCAAAACAGCTCGTAAAAGGAAATATACAGTGCTTTGTTCTCCCACAGGAGGGCTAGTGAATTATTTGGGTAGAACCCACATGAAGTAAGAAGTTATTGGTAGATATTATTTTCCAGATCCTCAGCTGTTGTTATGTGGTATACTTCACTCGTTTATACTAGCTGAGAGTCTAGTCTCCAGGTCTCCAGATCAGAATTAAGCAAGACACCAAGCAGGCTTTGGAGGAAGGAGCTTTTATTTGAGGGGACTGCCAAACCTATTAGATCTGGGCCACTTTCTCTCAGAGATTTAATCTCAGAGGAACTGGCAAAACAGAAAAGGTCCAGAAATGGGAGTGAATCAGGCACATTAAGGCGTTTATGCTGCAAGCCGCAGTATTTTCCATGTGCAGCAGCAAATATCTAAAGTGTTTCAAAGCAAAGAGTTTCAGCGTAGCTTTTGTCTTTGAAAAACTGGCTTGCATTTTGTAGAAATTGAAAAGGAAGCCAAGCTTATGGATTTCCCTGTCAGGTCAGTCTAATGTACCATAAAGATGTTGGGTTCTGGCACAAAAAGGTTTAAATTACCTCCCTTCCACTCCCCCCAATTTTTTCCACTGCAACACACAGAAGACTTAGAAGTATTGCACAGTGCTTTTAAATTCTTCCCCATCTCCCATGTTTGCACCAAGGGCAAAGACTGTATTTTTATTTGACATTATTTTGAATTCATCCCTTTAAAAAATACTATTTTGTGACTTCAGTGAAGCAATGCTTTGTGTTTTGCTTGCATGCCTGTAAACACAGGTGAGAAGGTAAGTCAAATCTGCAACAAGAATTAGATCAAGCTAGACAACAAATCTGTTATTTTCATGAAAAAAACAGCACACAAAAATAAGTATTTGAATTTCCTAAACACATTTAAAATGGATGGGGAGAGTACAGCAAAGCTATACACCTCGGGGGAGAGGGAGAGAGAGTCTCACATTTTGTTGGTTCTGTACACTGCTGATCACTACAGAGTTGTGCTACCAAACCTAAACTTTGGGGTACTTCTATAATGCAAATAACAAATAACAGTCCCCCAGGGAGAGCAATACTGGAGATCCAGCCCCAGATTTGAGACTAAAGAGAGACACCAAGTGGAAGAAAGGCACATGGCCTGTTACAAGTCACCCGCAGACCTCGAGGATGTAATTCCTACATGTGGTTCACTGCAGCTGTACGCACATCGATATGAGACGCAGGGAAGCATTTTGGCACCCCTCTGCCCATGTGGGCATCAAAACTTATCTGGCTGAGAAGGAGCAGGGAGGCAAAGGTGGGAAAGAGACTTCTTTCGATGCAAGATTTAAAATTGGCTCTACGTAGAGAGGTACTCGGATGCCTTCATAAATGAAATTGAAGGGAATTAAGTCTCTAAATACTCTTGTGGATCTGAGCTTACTTGAAAAGTATTAGTGTCATAGGGATTGCTTGTTCCACTCGCCTTGCTCCTGCAGGTAAATCATGCCAGTGTTGCACACATTTCACTGAGAAAATATTCAGTCTGCCAATGTCAGCTCCCAAGAGTTTTCATTTCCTCTGGCAGACTTTGAACTGGGTTCTCCTTCCCTAGGTTTTCTCAAGTGTTTATGTTAAGTGGACTGAAAGGGACAGCTTCTCACCAGTTTCTGGGGCTGTGGGGCACAGAATTAATACCGCCTAAGCAGCAGCATCTGTGCCAGCACATCCCCAACACAGATCAGCAAGGAAGCCTCGCCCCATTTCTGGGTAATGTTCATTCCTCTCAATCCAAGATGCTCAGTTCAATTCAGGTGTTCATCCATATCTACACATATTTAAAAGGACTGAGCCTGAATGCCACCTCTTCAGAATCATCTCTGGTTGCCAAAGATGACTGCAAAGTGTGCAAAGATAATTGTAAAATCAGGTTAATTCCTATGTCCACCAATGTCCACAAAGTCACTCCATGGCTATCATTAGCCCAGGCACTGAGCAGAGCTCAGCAGCATCAGCAAGAGTTCCTTAGTGACTGCGATGATTTTTGAAACTCATCTGGCATTTTCTATCTTATCTGCCTCAAATCAGCAAGCCCATGACAAAAATGATGGTCTCTTCTCAAGCCAGAGAGGTCTGTGACCTGCTCACACTCTGTGGGAGACCTTCTGAGATTTGTTTGTATGAGGATTTCAAAAAAAAAAAAAAGAGGAGAAATTCTGGAAAGCACAGGATGTTAAATCTTGACACACCTTGTTCTAGCAAGTTTCCCATCCCAAAGGTTAGATAAATAGCCACACCATGGGGGCACATGCTCTCATACTAGCCAGTGCTCAACGGATTGCAAAAGCTTATGTCCTGAAGTTAGCGCCTAGGAAGACGCATCCCTGTGTGCTACATTTTCCAATTCCCGTTGAGGGGGCAGCAATGTTCTCTTGCAAAATACTGAGTTTGGGGGTGCCATCACTCCCGTAGCAGTCAGCTGAGCTAAGTTGACCCCCACCAAGGCCCAAAACTAGCAACCTACGGGAGAAGCTGCTCCCCAGTTCTGCAGCGTCTCGGCAGAAACAGTCTGACTCCCTTTGCCTTGCCCAGGTTTCACTCCTGCTGGAAAATTTCAATTGCCTGCATTTCTCTCTTCAGCCAGGGGAGGGCAACTGGTCATCAGGAAAATTATTTCAATTTACTAAAGCTGACGTTTTCTCTGAAGCCGTAAAACTCAGAATTGTTACAAACAATTAGTCCTGAAATAGAACACACTACTTTAAAATCATACCTTTTGATAAACATGTTTTTCCCTAACGTGAGTTAAAATAATCTCCACTCATACACTATTTTTTTTGTATACAATTAATCCACATCCTAGTTCTGCTAATAAAATCACAGTTTTGGGTAAATAAAAGAAGTGGATTCCACTTACAGTGCCATGAAAGCACTTCTGTCAACGTTAGACTTGACAAAATCTATAATCTTCAACCATGCTTTGTATTCTAGCTCTTTATTTTCTGCTATGCTATTAAACAGACACTAACTGTAGGCTGTTGGTTGTTTGGTCATGTGTTTTTTAACCTGGAATTTAAACAGAACAAATACAGCAATTCTTAGCTCTGCTTTTGAAGTCTTTCCTCCTTATGAAAGCAACTTCAAAAACATTTTTTTCAAAGTTAGGCAGTTTGTGTTGATCATTACAAGACACATCACTGTATCCGCTGAGCCCCTCAGTGTTTTGACCCTATCAGCATAGAAGTCCTTCCCTCTGAGAGTAACATTAATATGAGGCCAGTTCAAAGACTTTTTTTAAAGGAAATAAGTATGCGAACATTATGGATCCATGTACATCTTTCTCTTAAACTCTGCTCTCCTTACTGCCAAGTATTTGTCTGAGACTGCCTTATACTAGCCCTAGTACACGACAGCCAGTTCAGCACCTGCTGCAGCGGTGAAGGCACAAACCCAGGACTCATTTCCTGCGCTGGTGTGTTTCACATTGGGCAACAACCTGTGCCAGCTGAGCCTCAGCACCCTTCTCAGAGAGTCTCTGAGAACAGAGAAAAGAGTTTGATCTCTTCTACACGGCAGCTTGCTGCAGGGCACCAGCCCTGAGACCTCCCATCCTCGCTGCACAGAGAGCTGCAGGGCACTGCCCGTGCGTGCACCCGTGGGGACTTGCTTGCTTGCATCCCACTGGCCCAGGATCGCTCCTGCCCGGCTGGGCATGGTTTTACCAACAAAGAAGGGGGCTGTAGCTCCCTCAGCAACATCTGTAGCCACCCGTGTAGTCCTCCTGTTTTTCATTGCAAAGCAGAAGGGCTCCGAGGACTGTGCAGCTTCTCGCAACGCAGAGCAAGGCTGCAACTGGCGCCAAAGGCACAGCAAAGCCAGCTCCGGGAGAGGCACTCGGATTCCCTGTGCCCGAAGGGACCTCCTGTACAAATGAATCAGGACCTGTAACAGGCTGCATCCCAGGGGCCTGGGCTGGTGTGCAAAGACTTCCTGTGTTTATTCGCAGAACAGGCCATCACTTGATTGGGTAAAGAGATTAATTCCTTCAAAAAAAGAAAGGATTCATCTGACAGGGAATGGCTGTTTGGTTTGAAATGAAAATGACGCAAGGCAAAAGCAGATTGCTTGGCTGAATGACCTCTGGGCTCGCGTCTAGCTGCCTTTGAAATGGTATTTGGTCTTCGGCGTTACACACCACAGAATGGTTTGTTTCTCCATTCTGTGTGTGTTTGTACAAGCACTTTCATCTAATCACTAGCTGAGAATCCAGCCTACTGTGTACGTTGTAAAAGATGCTGTTTATACTTGGGCTTTTAGTTTACCATCTGTGCACAGTTCAGCTGCAACATCTCTGCAGATCTGTTTCTGCGCTGTTGCCAACTCACTGTTGCAAGCCCTCAGAAAAGCATGATTCACATTGGACTTTCCAGTAAAAATCAAGCTCTTTGCAAGCTATCTCTTAAAACCTATCCCCTGTTCACAGAAAACTCGGTAATACAGACTTAATGCTTTTCTACAGACTCACTGGTTCATATCCGAGTGGCACTGAAGCATAGCCAGCTATACATGCAGTCACTGATGCATATATACCTCCACACTGCCGTTGCTAGCCTGTGTCCTCTTCTGAAAGCCACTGACACAAATTCATTCCGGCATGGGAGCTGCTGGCACATAAACAATCCATTTGCACTGCACCTTGTAATCACTTTTCATTTTAAAACCAATTTCTTTAAAAAAACAGCCTTTGCAATAATCCTCAGGGGGAATATTCTGAGCCCAGACTTCCTTCCTCAAAGTAGGGCACTTGTAAGAATCAGAAACAAGCTACATGCTCAGAACCCACACGCTTAGATACCTGGGTCAGATACTTGAGAAAGACTGAGTGTAAGGACAGACAGACACAACTTCACTTGCCCCCCACAGAACCTCACACATTTCTAGATAAGCTTACTATTAGCATAAGCCTGACCAGGTGCTTAAATTGAGGACAAAGCCTATTAAAGAGAGAGAGAGAGGGAGGGAGAGAGGGAGAGGAAGGAAAGAAAAAAAAAAACTCCTCTCAGTCTGCTGTTTGAGAATAGGGGTGTTTTTACTCAAGGTCGACTCTGTTCAAAAGGAGATGCTGGAATGCAACCAACTCCCAGAAGGACAGGTAGGAGCGCTGTCCCAAGGACTGGCTCTAATTGAGTTTCCAGATACTGCCCCAAACAATTCTGATGCAAAAAGTGTCCTCATCTTAAGCGAAGAACTGGCCTTACAACTCTTTCAGTGAGAGAAAGGAGCCTGAGCAAAGTCAGGTTTACGAGAGTTTGCAGGCCCCGTGTAGCCTGGTATTGCTGCGGATGGCTGCAGAAATGGGGGTGCCGAGACCACACGCACCTACAAAAGCCCCTGCGCAGCGTGAGTCACTCGCTTCACTCCCACCTCGCTGTCGCTGTTCTGCCTCAGTACCTGCACGCCAAGCACCTTCCCTCGCCAGCCCACAACCCAGCTGCAGCCGGCAGGCTTGGCTGTGCTGGCCTGCAGTGCCCTGCCGCTGGCATGGAGGAGGGCACAGCAGCGGTGTTACCTGCAGATACCTGCTCTCTGCGTGCTCTCCACGTTATCTTTCTCACGTTATCCAAGATGCGTGAAGGAGGCAAGTGCAATGGGGCCTGTGTTTGCCCGTTACGCAGCCACAGCTTCACGTGCTGCTCCTCAGGAGGGTGAGGGATCTCCTGACCTTTCCTCATCTTAACATCAGCTTGGCTGATGTGGCTTTACTACCTTTTAAATGAGGATTTAAAGAGGATCACAGTATTATTCCTATTAGATGGCCTTATTAGTTATTTTTATTTCTGTTCTGCCAGGAGAGAAGAGGCAGGGTCCCGGCAGGCTAGTTTTTCCAGGCACCAAGAGCAAAGACACGGTGCTATGAGCTTGCCGCCTGCTGCGGAAAACAGACACAACGCGCCAAACTGGGAAGCCCAGGAAAACAATGCAATGACACTGGTCAGCGGAGCAAACAGCAGCCCCAGCCCCCCGCCGTAATCACTGGGGCAAACAAGCCGAACAAGGGCTTAACGGGGCTGGGATAGGGAGCAATGCGGCTGCGCCGCTGCAGTTTACAGGGTTCACCAGGGCAGACCGGGAAAATCTTTGAGCGGGTCATCAGGCTTGGTGTCGCCCGGCAGAGAGCCGCGGCCAGGGGCGGGCGAGCGGTGGGCGGCCTCAGACGCTGAAGTGCCCATGCACCGCTCGGACGGGCCGCGAAGGAAGAGCCCGAAGCGAGGGGCGGCGCAGCCGGTGCCGCAGGTGCGGGACGGGCGCCTGGGGCCTGAGGGGCCGGGTCGGGCCGG
>VXAL01015089.1:150824-265964 GCA_013399475.1 Chauna torquata
GCGCGGCCGGCGGGCCCGAGAAGCCGTCCCATCGGGAAGGGCGGGCTTGGGGTCGCGCGGGAGCGAGTCCCGCAGGCCAGCGTGGAGCTGCTGCGACGCCGTCCTTCGGCGGCCCTCGGGGGCTGAACGCGCCCCGCTTGCGCCTGGCGAGACTGGGGTAACGCCGCCGTCCTCGCCGGGGTTCGGTCTCGATTGGCTCCTGGGACGGGGAGGAGATGCGACTGTGGCGGTCTTGCCCTGTTACGACCACAGAAATGTGGTACCGGTCCAGCCTGCTGCGCTTTCTTGTTCTCTTTCTTCTCTCCCTTTTAAGATACCCATGAAGGGAAGATTTCAGAGTGCTGCCTGCGTTTCAGCAGCCGGGCAGATGCTGGCAGTGAATGGCTTTGCAATGTGACTGTTAACGAGCCTGTTGATACAGGGATAAGGACTTCTTACAACCCAGATATGCCATCTCTGCTCCAGAGCACAAAAGCTCTGCTGCGTGTGCTTTAACATAAAATGGAGCACTCGGTACAGGAAGAAAAAAAAAAAAACGCCCTGGAATCTAAATGTTGGCTTCAGTACGTTCATAAACTGCATATAGCTCTTTCAGGATGAAGCGTTCCCATGTCTTGGACCAGCTCTAGCATTTCCATCTCATGCATGAGATCAGAGCTTGAAACTTGTGCTGGAGAAAATCCTTCTCTTCACAGCACCAGGCTCAGGCTTTGGTGCGTACTTGCTGTCTGAGAAGCATAGAGCAGGGTCCTGCTGTCTGAAAGCCTGCCGGTGTACCACAGAGTCCTCTCGTAGCGACATTACTCTGAATACCTAGACCTAGAGAGAGGCATCTGGTGAGAGGAGCCATCTCAGGAGTGCAGCGTTTGCTCAGCTCCTTACCTGAATGTGACAGAAATAGAGCAGGACGCAAGCTGGGTACTTGCAGATAGAGATTGCCTGCGGGGAGAGCTTTCCTTCCTCACTGAAGCTCCTCCCTTAAGAGGATTTAGCAGCATTAATGATATGGCTCATCTGGACTCTCTTCATTCCTGTTGTTGTCTCTGTTTTAGTTCTCAGGGGATGGACAGGTGTAGTGTGAACTGCAGCTGTGAGCTGGTGCAGGAGATGCTCTAGCAAGGCCTTCCCACAGCTCCGTAGGGGTTTCCTGCTCCTATTGCCTGACCCACCCCCTGCCTCCAAGCCCCATTAAGTGCAGGAGGGGGTCATATGAAATTCCTCATCTGGCTGTAGCTAAGGAAAGGTTTTACCCCTCTCCTGTATCTCTCTGTCCTTGTGTCACAGCAGTGAGGTTGCAGGAGGCCATCTGGGGCTGCAGGCATCCATCCAACAGATGTTTGACTCAAAAAGGCCTATGGAAGTTCTGCAGACCTGGTAACCACAGGCCGCAGCGCACTTTTCAACCCAAACCAAAGCTGTGGCTTTTGGTGTCCAGTGGGAAGCATCCAGCAAGGTAAAGGGCGCTGCTGCGAGAGGACCTTGGGCACTGATAAGGCAGGATCTGTTACGGGAAATCCAAAGTGATACTGCGAGGTGGACCATGCCCCGTGCTATGCGAGGTAGTTGATATTGGTCTGCTTGAGTTGTGCCTGAGGCACGGCAGCTGCTTTCTCCCAGGTCTCCTGTCTCTTTCTGCTCGCTGGTGAGTGGGAGATGACAATGTGGGTCCCTGCTTGCCAGGTCTAGCAGTGCTCGGACTACGACTGAGTGTTTTGAAAGGACGGAGGAGGCAGCAGTGCTTCCGGTGGGCCTATGCAACAAGGGGTGACCAGAGCCTCAGTTCTTGCCCTTTGTGCTCGGTTTTTTTCTTTGGAAGAACTTGTGCTCATCAAAATTAACTTGTTATTGTCAGAAACTCTGGCTGTTACCATAGAGTCCCTCGCCTTCACTCCTAACATAGGAGGTGCAGATGTGGTGCACCTTCTAGTTCCCTTACTTCATTTGTCCCTGAGCATAGGTCGTGACACCCTGGGATCTGAAGTCCTTACATACAGAAAAGGATGAGTTGGGTCCGGTAGCCGTGCCCCCGTTGCAGCCATCAGCTTTGCTGGACCAAGAAATAAACTCCTCTTGCAGTGGCACAGCTGTTTGAGGAAAGCAGGATTAGAGCCTTCCACAGGCAAATAAAGACACGCATGCATGAGGAGGTAGCTGCACGAGCCACTTTCCCTTTAGGAACTGTTTACTGAGCTACAGTCATTATCTAAGAACCTCGGTCTCCTGCTGGCTTGGATGTTGTCCCAAAGAGGGAATGAAATAAAGGAAAGGTGAAAAATTACAGGCTGTCTCTTGGCATGGTAGAAAAATAATAGTGGAGGCGAGGCCAGCAGTTCCTGGATGAGCAGTCGGCTGTGGCAGAGCCTGTTTGCTGCTCAGCTCCGTGCTCTGCTGAAAGCTCCCTGGATTATCAGGGCTGAGAAACACTGAGATAGTTAACGGCTGACTTGCACCTTGACAGGGTGATAAGTGAAGCACCAGGAACTGCATGCTGGAGATTGCTTAAATCATTGCTTGCACCCGCTGACAGATTCAGAGCTAGCTAATTTCCTGGAAGATGGATGAGGCATTGCTGTGGGCAGCTCTGTGAAAGCTCTGTGAAAGGGACTGCTGCGTGGGTGATAGCAGAGGAAGGGAATAAAACCCAAGCCTGTTGAGACGGATGGGGACTGGAGCGTGCAGGTGGGGTCTTGTCTCTGTACCCGAGTGTGCGTCCCCTCGGATGCAGCAGAGCTGGGAAGCCAGGCGTCTCGGGGCTCATCCAAGGTAAACACGGGAGAAAAGGGAAGGAAACTAAGCCAAAGGCAGGCTTTCTCCTGTGGGAGGAGGCACGTGCGTGGGCTGTCTGGTTCTAGTTCTTTTCTCTCCTTGGTGGAGCTCCACAGCTGGGACACCACGAATTAAAAGCAAGTCAAATCAAAGTGTGGTGCCTGCACTCAATTTCTTACGCTTGCTGCAGAGGTGAACGGCCTGCCTGTCTTTAAGGAGCTCAGCAGCTCTGCTGTGCCGCCAGGAGTGTTGAAAATAGCAAATGCCATTAGTCCCTCACGTAAGGACGCTGCCGGGCTGCTGTTTTAGCTTCCCTGCAGCACAGCCCTGAGCAAACAGGTGCGTAACAAAGGGCATTTACTGCAAAGCTGTTGCCCAGCTGTAAGCACATCACTCATCTCTTCCAGTATGATGATAATCCCGTGGCCATGTGTGCTGGAGAAATGCTGATCTGGAAAGAGCTGTATATGTTAGGATATCCAGAAGCCCAGAGACTTGAAGTATAATGCAGAGTTCACCTTGTAGGCAGAAAGAATCCCACGGAAGTCAGAGGGAAGAGCCTCCTACACAAGCGAAGGGAGTGTTGAGACTTCAGAGCTGCAGCTGTGCACCTGGGGCCGGGCTGTCCTTCCTGCAGCTGGAATCTACTGTCCTGGTCCCTGCGGCTGCCTAGTAGTGGCCCTGGAGGCAGTTTGGGAAAGGGCAGGGAGAGGAGCCGGCCTACAGTGATTTGTGTGGCTGGGCGATGACTTTCTGAGAAGTAGTTCTGCCTGTTGGGAGCAAAGGAGCCTGTTTCCCAGGCTTGCCCTAGAGAAGGGGTTCGTGGTCACCGGATGCGGCTGTGTCCTCTACCAGTGCAAAGGCTGCTGCTGTCATCCCGTACTATAAGAATATGTAAATCCTGAGCACCTGGAGCCAGCATGTCCCCTTGATGGATGATTAGTAATTTGGTTGGGAGTCAGGAACTCTACTGTTGCATAAAATGGCTGAATGGTGCCTTTCAGACACTCAAGTTAGATCTTTCCAGGGATGTTTCTGTAGCTTTTACAGCGTTTCAGTTTCTGGGTTGCTAGGTGCTCTAGTCTTAGGCAAAAATATCCATGTTGGGAATGTCTTATTCCCTTCCTACCTTATTTTTTTATTTCTCCTTGGTCCTGCAACTGGCTTACTTAGCTTTGCTTGCAATATGGGGGCTATGCAATATGTGTGAAAAGGAATTGAAGGAGTGTGGGGGGGTCTGTATTCAGTGGTGTCGGTATTGAGAGTGTTTTGGGACTTAGGTCCCTTGAGCTAACATGCCTGCGTTTGAAATCTATCATGCAAACTGCTCTGCTCATCTCCTTTCTGCTGGTAATCGAGAGATTTGTATACTCCTCTTTACATAAAAGGATGCTGCTCTGGTTGGGGTGCTGACAGGACGCCGTCCCTAATACTGCAGTTATAATTGTGCATTGGGTCTGAGGCTTGTTTCATGCTGGCAGTGTGGCGCAATCAGAGCATCTTCGTGACCGCTGTGGAGCTGGTCATGTGTCAGCATGGACTAAGTCACTGGCGATGAGTCAGTCTTGAGCAGCTTCACTGGAACGGCCTCAACTCCCCAGCGTGCTTTACTGAGTAAACTCTGCCTCTTGTCCTCTCGCTCCCCTTCTTCTGTTTCTTTTCATCACTGAGCTACGTTCTCTCTTTATACAGAAGCGTGGATCCAGAATACTGAGCTGGACTTAGAATGAGGGACCAGGTAGGTCAGCAAGGCTCAGCTCCCCCCTGCTGTTGTCTTGAATTTTGCACTGACCAAGCAGAGACAGCAACTTTTTTTATAGCATCTACACTATGCTTGAAGAAACAGGGCTCAAAGGGCAGGCAGTAACTCTAATTATGCTCATTTCTGAAGCCTCTTTGGGCAAAAACAACCAAAGAGGGGCTGCCTTGGTGTACCTTCCCAACAGCTGAAGAAGCTGCTGAGCTCTTCTTTGTATTCAGGTCCCTTTCTAATGCAGGTTTTGCAGAGACACTGCGCATGGAATAACTAAAGAGCCCTCTGAGTTGTGCAGTAAATCTATGTATTCCCTAAGGAAGCTCTTTTAATTAGAGAAGATTTTCCTCAAAAGCTGTCATGCAGGACAGCGCTTGCCGATCCACCAGCTGTCTGTAGACCACCGTGCTGAGGAGAAGCCCTGGTGGAGCACATGGAATAGGGTGATGGCACAGCCTTTCTCCTCCTGCTCCTGTGAGGGTCTGCTGCACCTCCCGGGTGAACTGGGGCTTCTCAGAGCCACTGCCAAGAAGGGGAGGAGTGGGGTCTGCTCCTGCCCACCCTAGGGGACCCCAGCATGTCAGAGCTTCCTCTCGCCTGCTGCTCCCCAGGGTGAGCTGTTTAGACTCACGGCTTCCTGGAACAAAGCCGAGGGGACTGAAATACCGCTGCTGAAAGTACGTGGGGATTTCTTAATGTTGAAAGTGGCATCAAACTGGCTGCTACCTTGCCACAAGAGGCTATTTCAAGGAACAGCAAGAGGCTTTAATGCCTGAGACCTCAAAAGCTCCTTTGATGCCGTGGTTCTGCTTGTGGTTTCAGAGGCTGATTGTTTCTGCATCCATTTCCAGTCCATTGTGTTGTGGCTGTGGAGCCGCCAGGGCAGGGTAGCCTGGACCGTCACTGTTGTGACGGTGGTTTAGACTGGATACTGTTGTAAAACAGTCAGTTCCTGCTTTATGTCAGTTCCAAATAGATGGGAAGCTTCCCATCCAGCCCAGCTGTCAGCTACGAGCAAGACTTAGCAAATTATATACAACTAGATGGCCATGCACCCGGCGTTGTCCCATGGGAACCTAAACAGTTGCTCCCTGTTTGCTCAGAAGAGAGATGGCTTTTGCTACGGGGTGTTTGCTGTCAGGAAAAACAGCCTACGCAGCAGTGTGTGAGCTGAGCTGGGCCAGCCTTACTGCAGAGGGGGTTGTGTGCTCCTGGGCTGTCTGATGCCTCCTCCTGTGCCCAGCGTCTCTCTGGAGAGCGCCGTCCACCCGAGCTATGGTCCTGTGGTGGGTCGTTCTGCTGCTGGGAGCCTCCTGTCAAAGGACAAGACCACTTCTTGTAATTTGATGTTGTTAGTAAATTTGGCTTGATAAATATTGCAGAATTAATGGGAAGTAGAGACGTTTTCCTTCAGGGAGTGGGCTGTGGGGGAAAGAGTGCAATGTGATAGGACAGAGAAAAATATTATAAATAAGTCTGTCTGCAGGTCTATTAAAAAGTAATGTTAGTCTGAATCATAGTTTACTGATTAAAGATGAAACGGAGCCCTGCTATTTTTTTCCCCTCAAAAGTGGGAGCATTTGTCTCTACATTGAGACTTAGCTGATATTTATAAATTAGATGGTTATTCTGGATGAAAGTTTTCTTTTTTTTTTTTAAATAAAAACCTTCAAACTGCTATTTTCCATCTTTCTTCTAGCTTTGCTCCATCAAATAGTCTTCCAAAATATTTGTGCTCTAAATTTAGAAAAGGAGACCCTTTCTAGAAAGTGTTAGAGGCCACCCAGCCTCCCTTGGTTCTGGTTCAGCTCAGCCCGTGTTCCAGACCGCTGGAAGTAGAATGCTGTGCGTAAATCCCCAAGGACAGCAGGGAGGCCCCTCCTTTTCCCAGAACAGACCTAGCTCTCAAAGTCTTGCTGTCTATTTTAACTGCCAAAATCCTGGGGAACTTATCCCGTGTGTCTGTTCCTCTTGGCTTGAAGCAGCCCTCCCTGTCTATAGCCTATGAATGCGATGCTTCGAAGGGTGGATTGATTTTTATTTTGTTTTTCTCCTGGATGGTGTTTGGCGGAGGGGTGATCCTAACTGCAGGTGGCAGGTCTGAAACTGAGTAATGTTCTCAGGTGGCTCCAGTTCAGTCTGCTGTGATCACCTGCCTGGTAACACAGCAGTCAGCCGGGGAGCAAAACACCTGCGTGCACCCATGCGTGTTGCCCTCTGCCTCAGCTTCCAGGGCCACCTCCATCAGAATGAAACCGGAAGCCTTGGAGCCTCTCTTCCAGCTGGCCCAGCCTCATCTAGAGGCCACCTTTGTCTTCCAGCTTTGTCCGCTGCTGTTCCTTGTTGTGGCATTCCACTTCGTGAAAGGCTTAGGCTAGGAATGAAGCTGCTCTGCTGCAGCTTCCGTAACAGCTTGTGCTGTTATTTTTGCTGCTTACAGTGCTGCCCTTTGCTGTAAAATACTTCTTTTTTTTTTTCCCCCCATTTTATTCCTCCTATAGGAAGGGCTTGGATGAGGAGACAGATCTGCAAAGGTGGAGGTAAAAAGCACTACGCAGCACTGCGGTGCATCTTGGAGACTGTGCAGCCGCTCCTGCTGGGACCAGCTTTTCTGGAAGGGAGCATGAAATGGCTTCTGAGCAGCATCCTCAAAGTAATCGGATCAGCAAGGGGTTTGGCTGTTGTGGCCAGGTGCTGCCAGTTACAAATGTGAAACAGTGATATTGGAGGGGGGGCATGTGGTTGCAGGTGCATATTTTTGATTAGAAGGGAATAACTCAAAACATCTGTGCTCTAAACTCTTGTACTTCAGGGCTTTTCTTGCCCTCTGAACCCTTGTTTTGGAATGAAGGGCTGCTTGAGACAAGAAGGGTCCCTCTATCTTGAGCTCTTTTTTTTATAGTACTGCCTTTCCCTTTCCATTCAGGCCCGCGGGTAGTGCCAAGCAGTGTCTACGGCCTGACGCTCAGGGTGTTGCGAAATGTTTGTCCTCGGGCTGTGAGGGTTTGTCTGGCCAGCGGGCGGGCACGGTGACTCATGTTGATGTGACCCTGGGGCAGCCCCACGGAAGTAAAGCTTCCCCTCGGGCAGCCGGCGGTGAGCGCGGAGGCTGGGTCCAGCCGTAGCCTTTCGTGGCTGTGGCAATGCCTTTTTGTGAATGGTTCTGTGCCCTTGGGTTTGGAGACCTGGCCAAGCCGTACCTGTTGGCTTCTAGCAAGTGGGTTCAGTTTGGCTGGGGAGACTTCCCTGCTAGGTCGCTTTGCTTGCCCTTCCCGATGTGCATGTCTGGCAGAGACTGTAGAGAACATCACAGAAGCCCCTGGTTGGCATGAGGCTGGAGGATTTCGTTCCATCTCCTCGGCTTCCTGGTTGCGTCAGGAGGTCCAGGTGCTCAGAGCAGGCTTGCTTAGGGAGAACAGGAGACCTGTACTTCTGCACTGCGGCACTGGCAGCCCTGCAGGGGGGTCCTTCAGATTGTGGAGCGGAGGGACCATGGCTGTGGTAGGGCAGGCCCTGCTGAGGAGGAATGGTTGTTGCAAGCCGTCTGTCTACAGTCTTCTGCTCTGCATTCATGCGTAACAGTGCCAACGTACTGGCATGGGAACAGGGTGGCTCGGTAGCTGTAGGCATACAGGCAGCTGGTAAACCATGAAGGTGCTGCAGTTAGCAAATGGTGTATTTGTCAAAAACAAGGTTCCTGGGATCACAAATAGTAAGGTGCGTGTTTCTGGGAACAAGCCATAAGATGTGTCCGTTTGTGGGCTGAGGCACTTCTCTGTGCCAGTAGGGCTCCAGACACTTTCCAGCCATGCTGGACCTGCGGCAGTCCACCAGCTCGGTTTGGTCTGTGGGGCTGAAGGGTTAAAACCTTGGGTTCTTGGGATCAGTCCCTTGCTGTCAGCAAAGGATCTGATACGAAGCATGTGATATGATTAGACTAATAGCCTGTCTCATCCCTTGTTGGAGAAAGCTGACTTAATTCTAAAGCTTCGCAGTCATTCAGAATAACAAGCCAGAGGACTCTTCTGTTTGCTTTGTGGTGGGTTTATTTGTTACTGGTCTTCATTTCTGCCACTTCAACATCACGTGGACGGGCCCTAGAGGGAGAAGCTCTTGGGGAGCATCCTGGTGCCAGAGGACACTCCAGCCCTCTGGAGAGCTGGTCATGCCCAGCAGCGTGGGACTTGAATGCTCTGGCAAGTGGTCAGTTAACCTGGCAGGGTGTCCACGTTTCTCCAGAGGCTCCAGCCTGAGAAGCACGAGGGAGTGCTCATCCTCCTACGCTCTCCTGGGCAGGAGATGTCTAGTGCTTGGCTTCTAGCAGCCTCTGGCTTCAGTTAAGGGCTGAACTGTTGGAAAGCCTGCTGTTGCTGGGAAAAGCAGTGGATAAGCGCAGCTGGGGTTAGCTTCTTCCTGCCCCGGGTGCTGGTGCCGTGGTTCTGCTCAGCCCCATCCACTGGTCTGCGGAGAGAGGGGGTGCAGTCCCAGAGTGGGAGCTGGGGAGAGCTAGTCAGGGTGTTAGCTTCATTTCTGGTCAAGCTGCTCAACTGACAAAAACTTCCTATCTCTAAAGTAAAGCTCTTCCCTCTGTACCTTTACTACATTCTTGCTAATTCCTGGAAGGAACCACAGAGAATGGGAAACCTCATTTCCCGGTTGAGGCAGATGCCTGTAACTTCTCAGAAACATGTTTGGCATGGGTGTGCTGAATTTAAACACCCTCTAGTTATCTGCCCTAACATCTGAGAAAATGGAAGTAACTGAGAACCAGTCTGTTTAGAAAAGGAACTTAGTAGAAAGTCCTTGACCTTGACCTCATGCATCTTATGGTAGGAGGAGGCAAGGATAAAAATAAGTTATACTACTTCCACAGAGTCAGGGAATCTCTCTCGGGCTAGAGAAAAACTCGCGTTAAGGCTTTCTCCTCACCCGCAGAAGTGCCTGGACCACAGTAGCCTCAGTGATCTGGGCAGGCAGGAAAGGCTGCTGGGTCTCAGGAAGGTATCTCCAAGCCAAGTGGCGCTGGGAGGGATTGTGCAACCTCTCAGGTGAGTTCTGCTGACCTCCAAGGTGTTGCTTGCATGAGAAGAGAGCCTTGGGAGCCTGCCCTGTGTCTGTACTTGGATAAGAGTTTCCAGGCTGGCGGGTCTGACACCAACAGCAAATGCTTGGTGGTCCCTGAGCACTGCTGGCCGCTCTGGTGGACTCGTGGGCTTCATTCCTCCGCAGGGAGGCTGTGGGGACAGTCAGTGCTGGGGATGCTGCCTGCCTGTGGCATGCAGGTGCTGCTGGCAGGTGGGGAGCTGGCGGGGGCATTTGTTACGGAGGTGAAGTTTACAGCATAACAGCTCCGAGTGGAAAAAACAAAGCTGAACCGGTCTTGGTTTTGGAGCCATTAAAAAGCCAGCATAGTTAAGTGACAGAGCTGCCCAACCAGTTTTCTGAAACATGTCACTTTTTTTTCACTGTGCTGTTTGTAGTCATTGTGGAGACCTCCTTCTGGACTCTACCTGCAGTGCTTGCTGCACAAATAACAATCTAGTACATGGTAATCAAGAAGCAAAAAAATTCCACTAAACTGCTTTTGGCTTTTTCTTGTCTGCTATTTCTGGTAAGGCTTTTGGGGGCAGGGGGAGATGCGGGGGCATGTTGGCAGGGGAGGAACCAAAAGACTTCTGGGACAGCTTGTGGGGTTTTGTATATTTTTCCATTTTTTTTGGCAGACCTGTGTCTTTGGTCTTGCTGAATGGAAAGATTTGCTTAAATTGGAGAAATGGAGCATCCTGCAAATGTTGTCGTGCTGTGCAAGCATGAGTGTATAGACTGAAAATAGCAAAGAACTTCCCCATTTCCAAGTTGTAGAGACTGAAGACATACTTAAATGTTGGCTTTCAAACTGAAGTGTGAAGTCTAGATGTTCTTAAAATCTGATTGCATCCCTTGCAAATGTGCAGGGATGATAACAGGTGCTTCTAAAACCTGCTTCTCTCTTTCCTACCAAAATATGAGTTGATTTCTTTTTAACAGTGTGACAGTGGTCTATAAATATCTAATCACTTCCTCTCACACATCAGAAACGCATTTCTAAAGTACGTATTTCCGTTTTCCAGAAAGCACATGTGCTTGCTGTTGCAAAACATGCTGAAAGACCTCTGTGATACTAGACAGTCCTAAGGGTGCTTTCTAATCTGGGATCTCACTAGGTGATGCTATCACTTGTCAGATTATTAACCATAACAGTATACTATACTAACTCCAGAAATGAAACAGAAAAGCTGCATGTGTTATCAGGTGCACTGGGGAAAAAGTCTAGCTCAACAGTGTAAGCTGATAAAAGTTAATTCCTTAGAAATCAGGTCCTGCCGGTGATGCTGCCAACTCTTCTTGCTCTAGTTTGCCCTCCTCTTACTGCGGGGATAGCAAACATGCAGGGATTGCATGCACACTTGAGCCTCTGACGTGCAAAGGTCTTGCATACGCTCATGTTAGGATGTCACCTGTCCCATACGCAGCGAGAACTAGCAAGATCAAAGTCTGCTGGCAGTGGAGCGTTGCGCTGCAGTTACATGCTGATATAGCTGCGCTGTTATCTCTTTGTGCTGAGCCCTCATCACAGTTTCCTCTAGCTTAAGGGCAATGGTTTCTACTTAAGAAGCAACGATCTCTAGAGTAGATGACAGTCTCTTCTGCATAACTTTTTGTTCCCCCTTCTGTTTCCAAAGCTTGTGTTATGCAGAAATAGTTTTTCTGCCTTGCCCTGACACTTTTATTAGAAACTATAGCTGACTGACATTGCTACATACAAATATCTGCATCAACAGAAGTGGCCTGTTTGAGAGGGCAACCCTGATTTTTAGGGTCCAGCTTCTCCCTCAAATCTTTCTCCTGGAACTTGAGAAGCAGCGCTGTTTGGAAAGTCTGCACCATGAACATGATCGTGTTTATGCTTTCAAGGTCAGTACACCCCTTGTATTATCTCAGTGGAGCCTAAAGAAAAGTTCATTGAATTCAGACCTGGATATTTCATTGGCTCAGCAGTTATTTGCTCACGGGAGACAAGCTGTACTCCCCAGGTGTACAAGACCTTTGAATTTTAATGTCAACAAGATGAACTCCTTTGTATATTCCTTGTATGTTACTGGAACTCTGCCCTTAGGGCAATGCTGTACCTGGTTAATGAGAGGCTTAGCAACCTGGTCATTGTTCATTAACTGGCACTTGTGTGAAGCTGTCAAGGTTCTCATGCAGATGACCAGGAGACCTTCTGATTGCCAAGTGCTTGTTCTTTACCTGCATAGATAGACATTTTCAGCAGTTGGGCTCTGTGGGGCAAGGGCTCAAAATCCAGCCAAAGGTGGGCCGTCTCCTCCCCTGCCACAAAGATCATGGCCTTTGGAGCTGCCCTTCTCCGGGTCCTCTTGTGTGCAGGCATCTGGTGGTGAGCTGGGAGTGGGAATGACCATTTCATGAGCAGCTCCTGATCCCCAGCTGGCTTCTGCAAAGCTTTAGCCTGATAGGTGGCTGATCTGCTTTCTGGGGTAGGGAATCCTGCAAAAAGTAGCTGTGCTAGGCTTCATAATGGCCTATAGTTCATGCCAAATAACGTGCAGATAAGTGACTTTATGCAGCCAGCAGCCTACTGGTCCCCTCCTAGGGACAGGTATTAGTTGCTTGGGTCAGAGGGAGCCAGTTCTGCCACCTGAGTCCACCAGTGGGAACTCATTTCTCCAGGGCTTCTTGGGCGGACTGTGTACGAAGGAACCCAGCTAACCATGTGGTGTGAAAAGCTGGCAGGGAGCAAGACCAGACTGTGGAGAGCTTTAGAGGTTTTTGAAGTCCGGCTGGTAATAGTATCTTAAAGGAAACAGCCTGTTGTAATATGTAGGACTCAGGTAGTCGTGGGGAAGATGGTGCTTGCTTGCTGTGTCAGGAAGTACTTGCAGTGTTCATCATCAGCTGAGGCTGCTTTGGAGGTTGCTTTAGTGAACTAGCGGGACTTTCTCCCAAAGATCTCAGCTGCTGCATCAGGTGTAAGATGTGAAGGATCAGGAGTGTTGCATATGCTGCAGAACTAGGACAGTGGTGGCTGCTGCATCTGCACTTACATAAAGTGTAAAGTCTCTCCTTCAGCCAAATGCAGAGAGGAGGGATAGCAGAAGTGAGCTGGCATTTCAGCCATACAGGGTGTTCAGAGTGCTCGTGGCAGGTGAGGGGAGTAGCAACTGGAAAGCTGATTCTGTTGGTGTTTTGACCTCCTCCTAACTGGGTAGAAGCTGGTAGCAGCACGTCCTATGGGATCTGCCTTTGTTTTACATTCCCTGGGGTTAGAGCCTGGGAGGTGGTAGTGGGGAGCAGCTGGCTGAAGTGCATAGAAACAACCTGCAGCTTCTTTGTGATCAATCATTCCCTTTCCTTAAGGAAGAGATTCTAGGGGAGAGGGGCCAGCCTCTTCCAGGCTATGCATATGCATTCATTCATATGCGAACCCTCTTCTACCCAGCTTGGTGTGTTGGGGCTGGCGGTGCTCTTGGGAGCACATGAGCTCTCTGAGAGTCTGCGGGAACTTTGGACGTGCCTGCAAATGTACTGAGACGGTGGTTTCCACAAGCTGATCTATTCTGGTTTGCGTTAGGGTTGTTCCTGCTTGTCTCCTTCTCTTTCACTATGCTGGTAAATGAGCCCCTTATTTGTGCTGCACAGTGGCTTGGCAGCTGAGGTGCCTGAGCCGCCAGAGTTCATCAGGAAGCAACCCATGCTGCAGGAGCAAGGGTGGTGCTGCAGACGAAGGCTGTGCTCTTACCGGCAGAGCTGCATGGCGCAGGCACGTACCACGTTAGCCCAAGCCAAGTATCTTGAACTTCAGCGAGCACCAGGCATGCAGCCCTTGCTAGGTGGAGGCAGCACAGGATCTAGTTCAAGACAGCAGAATCGCAGTTAAAATAACTTAGGCTCTCTGCGCCTCGACCGCTGCGGTTATAACATCCGCGCACTCGCTCCCTCCCGGCGGGTCGCGGCGCGGCTGGGCTGCTCGGCGCTCCCCTGCCGCCCGTGCTCCTGCGGGGAGGGGGCTGGGAGCACCGCGGGCTCCCCTTACGGCACAGGTTGATCTCTGAGCCGCGATGGCACTCCTGTGCTGCCCCTACCAAAGCTGGTGCCTGTCTGCCTCTCCTCGCATGCGTGTGTCCTGGATTCCGTGCTCCGCGTACCAGCTTCGCTGCCATCGCTCTTGCCGGGAGAACGATAAGCCTGAAAGCTGGAGGTGGTAAAGGGGGCAGGAAGCCATCCCTCAGTGGTGCTGAGCCTGTTCAGGCTCGTCCTGTGCCTCACCTGCGGGAAATCCCGAGGTCCTGGGTCCTGTCGTGCCTCCCTGGAGATAGCTCTCCCTCCAGGTCCTGGGGCTGAGCCCAGCTAAGACAGACCTAGGATTCAACTACACCGAAGCTAACCAGCTCGTGTTGGTGACCAAGATTTTACTGCAGTAGTGCCTCAAAACAACAAGCTGCTAGACAGGCATAAATAGTCCTTCATATCTTTACAGGATGGGAAATGAGAGGCTGGGAGAAATACCACTGTATAAGTCGACCGTACGGTCTCTTAGGAAATCCTCTGCGGAGCTGGCATCAATCTGGAGAATGACGTGGAGGGTTGGAGGCATATGGGCAGGATTGTTGAAAAGACTGGGTGGGACTGCTTAGTAAAGAAAGGATGTAGTGAAAACGTGAAAAATTTAAATGGTTAAAGCCGTTGGGGTGGGGAGGAAAAGGAGGAAACAACAAACAACTGTGGACAAACAGTGGAATTAAAAAGTTGCAAACTTCGTATATTAAACCTTTGCACACATTGCTGCAGGATGTTAAGGCTCGAAAGTTAGCCCGCTTCAAAGGGCGAATCGTCAGCTCTGACTGCCGCAGCGCACGGACAGCGTGGCTGGTGGGGCTGGGTGTTTGACCAGCCCTTCGCTGACGAGGGCTGTGCTGCACAGGCTGCAGGTCCTGCCTATTGCTGGAGTGAGTGGTCTGGCCTGCTGAAGGGACTGCTGAATTACATGGCCCATGGATATGCCCCTTGTGATAAGTCCAAACTCGCTGCTTCCAAATCTGCCCCATCTCAACTTACGTTGAGCTGCTACTTCTACTGTACCGCAGTGTTGCTGGTGTTGTGACCAGCTGTGCAATTTCAGAGGGTAGGGTTTTGAGGAGTTTCATTAATGTGGTGAACAAAGGTAGTTTTTCTAAGGATAACAGAAGAATTGGAAAACCTGTAATATTTCAGTATGTGGAATCCTAAAAGCTCAGAGAAAAACCCTAAAAATCTGGTTTGCTTTTTGGCTTGAAAACTGTACTTTGAATTACTTCTTTATGGCCAGGAGCTATGAATGAGGTAGATCCCCCTGTGGCAAGAGGAGAGTGGTGCATAATGCTGTAATGCACTGGTTTTTTTTGTTTTTTAATAAAATGTTAAAGCTAGTATGCCTTAAACAAATAGCTGGAAGTAGATGAGCCCTGAAAGCAAATCTTTTATTCTGTCACCACAGGCAGAACTTCTTCCACAGCAGCTCTTTTCAACTTGTTTGACAATGTAATTATCTTAGATAACTGTTGTAATGGTCCTAATAGCTTTGCAAATCTGTTTTCCTGACTAATCAGAATAGCACGGGGCAGAGCTGAAATAGAGAGCACATGGCTACTGAGTTCTAGGAAGCAAATCAACAAGTGCTGCTAATAGCTCCTCCAGCTTGAAAATAAGGATTGTACCTAGGCTGGGACGTTTTACCGTACGAAGGCTGATGGCTTTTGTGCAGGAGCCATCTAGCTTATTTCCTGGCTAGGTTGAAGAGTAGAAAAACTCTTGCATCCCCCACAGCAGACATTCATCATCGCCTGGGGACCTGGCTGCCTAAATGTTCTGGTTGGATTGCCAGGCTCCAGTTTGTGATACTATTAAGGGGAGATGTGTTCATGGTGAAGCCAGCAAGTAAGCCAGCTGGAAGGGGAAACTTGTCTTGGATATCCTCTCCAAGTACAGTCTTAAGTGTTGGTGCCTGCCAGGATTAATGGCCTGAGAGACCACTCCTCCTTCTACAGAGGGAGGGAGGGGATCACAGGCTGAAGGAAGCAACATTTGTGCTGTTCCTGCTCAAATACTTGCTCTGTTTCAGGGATACGTTTAAAGAGCACTGTAGTCTTTGGGTTATGGCTGTTGTCTGACAGTAAGCTGGTGTATGATTTGAGATAGGAGGGTGCTTTAACCTGAGCAAGGCTTATTTAATAAGCTTGCTGCATTAACCAAGGATAAAAATCTACTAACAGTATCTTTACTCACTTTTCAGAGGTTGGTACTGATGCAGCTGCTGTACGGGGCATCTCATGCTGGAACAGAACCAGCTGATGGCCACATCTAGGGGACTGGAGTTGGGAATGCTGTGTGTTTGATAATTGGTGTACATATGGACCGGAACCTACTATAGGACTTTTCCCTGGTTTATTTGACGGACCTGCTTTTGGCTTTATGGACTGCAGCATTCTGACCTGAGGAGGTAATGGAGCAGAAGGTGACCTAGATGATGCTAACCAGGTTGTACAGTAGGAGCTCCTTTTGTGTGACAACTGCTATATAGATGGCATTTTTAAGATCAGCTTGCAGCACAGCTGGCTGAGATTGTACTTCTGTGCCATATTCCCATCTCAGTGGCATCTTGTTATGTGCTGTGCAGCTATGGGCTTGGTGCAGCCTCTAGCTATGGCATCCCTTGAAGTCAGAGCAGTAGTGTCTTCAAGCACAGTGTTCAGACTGACTCTGTCCTGGTAGTTGGAGGGTGACCGTTGCTTGGTGGGAAGACTAGCCAGTTGCAACAGGGCCTGCATATCAGTTTAGCTCCAGAATTAACCTAAATATTTAATAAGATTAAGCAAAAAGCCTTTGAAACAAAAGAACTCCAGAACAAAAGGGCTCCAGTGACCCTCAGTACACCCAGGCTGGCAGCAGGAAGCCCTGCTGACCTTGCTTTCTACTGGGGCTGGTTCCTCCCAGGCCAGACTGATGCCCCCAGCCTACTCCTGTCCTGCTCTTCCTCTAACTGTTGCTTCTTAAGGCACCATGGGCTGTGTTAAGCAAGGAGCTTGCTAGAACATATTTTAAGGAACTCCATTTAATGCTCCATTGCCTCTGCAGGAAACGTAACTGGGCATGGGGGAGGAAGGAGAAGCAGGAGAACTGACCTTGGAGACATTCCCCTGCCCATTGCCATGCATCTGTCAGCTGTGCCACTTCCGCAGGAGGAGGCGAGCACTAGTCATGGGGATGGTCTGCTGAGCTTTTCTCTAACTTCTGAGCTCTTTGCTATCAGACAAGTGAGAACTAGAGTAGCTTGCAGTAATACAGACCTGTTGACTCCCAAAGTCCTGTCGTGCAAAGACCTCATGAAGACCAATTGCTGATATGCTGCCTAATTTGCAGTGTCAAGAGCAACCTTGCCCATCTTTCCCTGTGCAGGGTTACGTAGGCTTCAGGCGTGGTGATTGAGCAGGGTTAACTTCATGTACAGACAGGTGTGTTCTCTGTATGGTGAAGATCTACGCTGGAGTTTCTCTCTTGCCCTCTCTGTGTTGCTTGCTAGCCATCCCACAAGCTGTAGTTTGTGTGGCTGGTACCACTGAGCTAACACCAGCATCCCATCTCATCAGACCTCCCACGCTGCCTTGCACTCGTGAGGTTGGCTTTGGAGATAAGGACTTGTTGAAATTTTGCTTCTCTTGATCTTAGAGCAGAATTGGCAGTATGTAGCTGGAGCAGACTTGCTGGTCCTCAAGTGTTTCTAAGCCATCAGGTGTTGAGTTGCACACAGGAACCTTGATTTAATGCTGCCTTTTAAATTGACCCCATGGCCTCGCTCTTCACTGATCAGCTGCTCAGGGGTCACAAAGAGATGAGATTTTCAGGGGGAGGGAGCTGGCCTTGTGAACTCTTTCTTCGGGTAAGTGCATCACTTTCCTCCATCAGGACTGGTAGCTCCAGTTGGTGTTTTGGTTGGTGCTGTTAATGCAAAGTCCATGCAAATAATAATGGAATTAGTGTATTTGTGATCAAATCCATTCTGGAACTTCTGATAGCCCTCTGTCACTCTCCAGGAGGTCTTGGCAACAGCAGCTGTTTGTAATGACTGTTGTCTGTCGTGGTGCCCTGAAAAAGGTAACTCAGGTAGTCTGTCAAGTGCATGCTTCTTGTGCACTTGCTCTGAGACCCTCCGAGTGATACAGAGCTCTGCATGGGGCGTCATTCAAACTGCCTGGGGAACCTGATACTAACAGCTGGTTGTCTTTCTTCTTTTCCCTTTAGATCCTGTAAGTGAAAGAAGATGGGGTCTGGCTGCCTAAAAGTCACCAAGTACTTCCTCTTCCTCTTCAATCTCCTGTTCCTTGTAAGTATTGTGGGTGTCTGCGGAGTAGATAGGAAGGCCTGAACTAAAATTAGCTGGAAAGGTGTTTTTTCTGGATGTTGGCCCAGTGTGTTCATTAAATAGCACAGCCAGAGTTTTTGGAAGAAGGGAGGGAACCCCTGAAGCTGAGGGACATCAGAGCTGCTGCTCAGCTCTGAGGTATGTTGAATAGCTCTGCCCCCAGTACCCACCAGCTGTCTCCAGTGCACACAGCTACCTTCCTGCAGTGGGAAGGGAAAACTGGGAGCTACCGTTTTTTTTTCTGGAAGGAGAGTAGTTGTAACTTCTTTCTCTGCTGCATCTGGAGCAGCAGCTGAGCTGCCCTGAGCAGGAAGGCTACAAAACCTGCTGAGTAACAGCAGTGGCCTCCTAAATAGGTCACGCAGGGCTTCAAAGAACAACTCTAATTTTGTTCGAGTCCCAACGGCTGGTTTTCGTTTTTAACAAGGTGAATTAGTCCAAGTCCCCTATTTGAAATGGAACTGGGAGGTGGGGGAGACCAGGACGTGTGGTTGGAGAAACGTGGCAGCCCACTGGATGCAGTTATTCTCAAGCGTGAGGCTCAGCAAAAGATGACCTGGTCTGGGTCATCACGTTTTGGATCAGATTGGGTTTAGGAGGTCACACATTCTCACATGCATCCTATTGTGAAGTTTAGATACTGTGTGTCATGTGAACAGAGATACCATCTGGGGTCAGCGATGGCACTGTTCATGCTCCCCTGCTGAAGTGGGATGGTGTTCTGGGGAAGGGCATTGCTTCAGCTTTCCACATAACAGACAGGCTGTTTTCTTGCTGGTATTGTTAATACTCAAACCTGGGTCAGTATCCTTTCTGTAGCATGTAAGGGGAAGGAAGGGCCAAGCTGGGAGGGCAGGGAGGTAAATCAAGCATGGTAAACTGAGCACTGTGTTTTCTGGTCTGTCCATGAACACAGCTTCACTCTCTCTTACTGCATGGCTGGGCTGCGCTGCAGGCACTGGAGGAGGCACATCTGGATCTGGTTTCCCTTGGCTTCCTCTGCTGGCTCTTTCCTCTCCACGTGCTGCTTCTATCTTAAGAGTAGTTACTTCTGGTCTGGGTACTCAGAGCACTGATGAGGAGGACTCGTGGGTGGTGGGGAGGGGAAAAGGTTTAGAGTGACTTGGATCTTTCAGAATGATTTGGCCTGCTTTAAGGACAGGAAAAATCCAGCCGAGTCTAGGCCCTTCCTCCTACTAGTGCAGGATTCTTCTGAATAGCATCCAGGCTATCCTATCTCTTGAAGAGATGGTACTTTTTAAGCAGCATACAACTTAACCCTGGGAAGCAGAGTGGCATTTATAAGGCTGTGTTTGAGTCTTGCTAAAGCCTGGTACCTTGGCACTGTCTAGTCTGCCTTTATCCCTGAGCCTAGGTCCATGTTGGTGAAGTGATGGGCACCATACTGAGACTCAGGTGGCTTGTAGGCTAGCCACAGTCTGTTTTCAAAGTACTGTCCTTTATTTCCTCTTTAATGGAAGCTTGTACTCTTTTTTTATCTGCTGGCAATTTGTGCTGGAGGGGAGGCAGCAGAGAAAAAGAGGTGTTTTAGATGAGCTTGTGCACAAGAATATTAGCCGACCTCTGTATGGAGAAAGCTCTCTTCAAAAGAGCCAGCCTGGTATGGTAGGAAAGGTGTGAAAGACGACAGCCTGCAATACAGTGGTGCCTTACAACCCTGCAGCTCTTCTTGCCGTAACGGTGGTTGTGGCATCTCTATCCCACATCATGCTCCTCTTCCCTCTCTGCCAAGCCAGGTGTGGTGGCGGGCAGCCTGCGGGGATGGCCGAGCTGTCAGGAGGCAGAGTGGAGCTGCTTCATCACGCTGACCCAGGTCTGCGCTGAAATGCATTTTCCTGTTTTCTGCAAAACCCTGGGAAGGTGGCAGGCATTGGATCTCTGCGGGGCTTAGGGAGGCTTGGGTCCTCCCAGTTGGGTTGCAAGTGATGGAAAGCAGCTGTTCTTTGTCCTTTGCACAGCCTGCTCCAAACCAGCTCCTCTGGGGGAAAGCTGATCTGATGTCCTGAGCTGGGTCTGCAAAGTCAATGTTCTAAAGTCGGATGTGAGGAGGTCTTCTGCTGACTGAAGGGAGAAGCTGCTTTAATGACCTGTTTGCTAAGCCTGCTGTGCAGCATGGGCATGGTCTTCCCCTCAGACTGCTCTGTGGAAAGGAGGTATCTGAAGCTGCTGTGTTCTAATGGGAAGCTTGATGCTTCTCTAGAGTGAAGATTTTGAGTATGTGTCTGTTTCAACTGATGGCAGGCTTTCTGCACGTGCCAGATGTTGGGGAAAGTGGTATCCATTACTCTCTTGTGGTCACAGGAAGTAGTTGACATGAGAAGCTTTTCCATTACGGTTGTTCAGAGCCCGAATGAGGATGCTTGAGCTTATACATTGTGGGTATTTCTAGATCAGCATTAATCTAGTAGAGAAACTGCTTCTGTAGAGTTGCTGTGAGCTCCGAGCATGGAGAAGTTCTGCGTACTCCCATGCTGTTTTCCAGTAGGTGCTGAGTTTTGTTATGGAGAGTGCCTGGCTCTGAGCCCAAGAAACTGTTCCTGTTCCCTCATCCTTTAAGGATCCTCCACATCCTTATGCTACTGTACGTAGGCTGAGGGCAGTCAGACCCCGCAGTGATAGCTGTGTGCAGGGCAGTTCATCCAGCTGACTTGTGTTCCACAAAGTGTTACCTCACAGGGACTGTTTTTTTCTGCAGGCCCACACTTGATTGCAAGAAGCTTCCATGCTTCCACAAATGTGAATGTTGGTGCTGGGGATGGAGCTCTGTGTCCTCCCTGGAGCCTGAACTGGGCCTCTGTGACCGCGCTCAGCTTGGGCCAGACCTCTGTCTGAAGTGTTGTTCCCCAGTCTGGCTTGGAGCTGATGAATTCAGCCTTTAGAGACACCAGTAACTCTTTTAGAAGTTACTTAGTCATTGAAATAACATTTCTGTGCAGCTCGAGGACTATGAGAAGGTCCTTTGCTGTAGCTGAAGTAGTTCAGGGACTTTGTGGTATTTTGCAGCCTTGGAGTCTTATTTCAGGGGAAGGTTTGACCTGCTTTGATTAAAGGGAAGAAGTTTATTTGGACAGCTTACCTCTTGCCTCAGAAGATGCCAAAAACATAAGTTTAGAGTATAAGCTTAGTTTCTCTAGTCAAAACTTTACATATCTCTTCCTTCTTGGGTAGCAGACATGGGCCACAGCAGATGCTTCTCCTTAAAGGGAAACAGTTCTCAAACAAGTTGGGCAGCTTCTGGAAACTGTTTAGAACATGTAACTGTCTGTCCTGCTTCTAATACCTCTGTAAATGGAGCAGAAGGCTGCTACCTGAAGCAAAGCCTCGAGTTTAAGAGCTTCTGGGATTTGGGCTCAGTTGGGCTAGAAGTCCAGTAACAGCATAGTTCTTCCATACCCCTCTTCACTGGACTTTGCTATGGGAAAGTGCTAGCCCTGCCTTGAGGGAGCTGTGTCCTCCTCCCTCAGGTTTGGATGGGGATCTTGCTGAAATCTGGGGTGACACTCGGCTTCAGGAGTGTAAAGCAGTGGAGCAGAGGAATTCAACTCTGTGGACAGCAGATGAGTCCTCTGTGGAAGGTCTGAAGCTAAGCCGATGGCAGAAGCAGCCTCGCTATGCTATGGAAAATCCTAGACACTGAGCAGAGATACTGTCCTGCTAGGAGGTAACAACACCGTTGTAAACAGAGCAGTGTTTTCTCTTTGTGGTTTCTTTCCTTATTACCTTCCCCTTTTAGTGTTTTCAACAGCAGCTCCTGGCAAATGCATGAGTTGTGGACTAGAGCGAAGATCAGAGTGAAAACAGGCCTTGGGTAGTCAGAGTACCTCATAACAAATAACTTCCCAGGAACTCAGCTCAGCAGGAGCTCTGTGTTTTGTCAGCTACAGCAAAACTTAGGTGACATCTCAGGGTCAGCGAGCCAAAAGAGATGTCACACAAAGCCCGGTTTGAATCTTCATTCAAGACAAATATTTTATTAAGACTGGTTTAAATGCGAGACTGCCTCAAACTGTAAATTCAACAGTTCCTGTGAATACAAAGTTTGAGAGCAATTTTTTAGGAGCCTCTGGCTGTTGTATGTTCAAGAGGCCTTTCTAATTTAATCAGCAGATGCAGTGCTGCTGTGCAGCATGTCAGGACATGATGCAAGAGGAGATTCTTGTTACTGTTATCTTCTGGAATTTTTTTCTTCCTGGGAGACAACAGTGGCATGCTTTCTGCAGCTGAGTCAATCTTCTTCATCAGTCTTTCAACTATTAGGAACTTGCTTGGTGACTTTCTAATTCTGCCCCCAGAGCTAACTACATGTCATGCCCTCTGCCAAACCAGGAAAGCTTGCAAGCAACTTATTTCAGAGTTTTGCTTTACCTTTGCTCAGAAAAGCATCTTTGTATTAGAGGAGCTGAAGCGTAGTGTAAACTTTCAAAATGCAGAGGCAGTGCCTGACCATATAGCTGTCTCTGCCAGCTTGCTTCAGGTGGTGGTTTGACATTTCCCTGTCTCCCAGATGTCTGAACACTCTCTAATGAAGCACAGAATTGATATCTCACTTCAGACCTGTTGATTTATTTAGTGCTTTGCTTCATTCTGTCCTGAAATCCTGTACTGCCTGCAGCTTGTGTCCTTTGGAAGCATTTCACTTACTCTTCTTGTCTTTCCCTTGCTTCTTCACAGTGTATTTTAGATCTTTGCACAAGTGGTTTCCACCACTTTGCAACTTTAGTTGTCTGAATGGCACAAGTCTTGGCTTCTTAGCAAATGTACAGACTTCCCAGCATAATGACTTTATTTCAGCTTCTAGGCATCACTGCACGTGGAGGTCACCCCAGCTCCCAAATCAGGAGCAGAACACCATTAAACCATAATAATGTGTTTGTTTCCTCCTCCCCTTTCAAAACAAGATGGGAAAGCCGTATGTCTCTGGCCTTTTTGATTCAGTGTCTGGATTCAGCTGAGTGCTCACAGGGACATATTGCTCTACTAATCCTTCCCCTAGATAAAACTGTGGTGGGTGAGGCAGAGACTGTGGCTGATGTTTCACAACAGTTGATTCTCTGTTGATGGGAAGATGTGTTGGCTGGAGTACTTGAGGGGCTAGGGTCTTCTGGCATAAAGTAGGGTCACAAGCCAAAATGCCTAAGCCTGGCTTTGGAATAGGAAAAGCCCTTCACTCATGGGAACTTGTATGCAAAGTGAATGTTACTGGTTTTGTGTATTTTGTGGGCTGGAGCCATAAAATCATAACGGAGTCTGACAAGCCCAAGATTTCCTTCCTGGGAAAGTTCCAGCTGCCAGATATCTAATCCTTGGCAGCTGGCTTCCAGCCTGGTCCCATATGGTCAATGATATCTCTATTCAGAAAATGTTTCAAGCCGCATGCTAGATGTTCTTGTCCTTCTTCAGTTCTTCACAGAAGCTGTGCGCTTACCTTGTGCAAGGTTCCAGCAGCATCTTCTCATCAGACTGTTTTGAACGTTCTATCTATACAACATTATGTACTACTTAAATATGGTGCGAAGGTCTGCCAAACAGAACCTGGGGTTCCTGTGCAGTTGGCTGAAGCGCTGTTCCTGGAGTTGTGCTAATCCTGTTTATGCTGGGAGGAGTACCATGGGGGAGATGGGTGGGAACAGTAAAAGAATGGTTGTTTTTCCTCTGGAAATATGAAGAATGGTGACTGCCTCTTCTTATAGCTGGCTTGTTAGTGTAGACATATTTATTTTGTTCTTGCTCTTTCAGATCCTGGGTGCTGTGATCCTGGGTTTTGGAATATGGATTTTGGCTGACAAAACCAGTTTCATTGCAGTTCTACGTAAGACCATGTTTCTTCATCATCTTTCTTCTTCTGAATTGACTCTAGTCTGGGGCTGCATGTGACTACTGTTTTAGTTTGGGGATGGCAATGCTTTTATGCAGGTTTTGTGACCTGAGCAAGATGGGACTCTAGCAAGGACAGGGTGAAAGGGAGCAACCCATGAATCACACAATTCTTCCTAGACTTGTGGATTGCAGCACTAGGATCAGACTGAGAGAGACCTCTTCACTCATTGCCTCTTCACCCAGCAATCCATATACTTCATCTTAAACCCAAGGACTAGTATTTCATCCTGTTTTCACTGCATGCTCTTTTCCACAACAGCTTTGGTTGTCACCAAATGAGTAGTTCAGCTCTGTCTTCAACAAACTCTGCTTCCTTTGTGCCTTTTCCTATAGGGGGCTTCAAACAAATTTGCTTACTTATTGCCAGTACCTCCAGAACTGCCATCGCTGTCCCCGGCGTCAGATGCCACAGGAATGCCGCATGTGCGCTGCTTGCAGCCCCAACTCTTTTGCCCAAGGAACGAACAGTAATGGCATTCATAGTCCTGTTCCCAGCTACACTGATCCTGCAAATGGTTTTATCTCCCAAGTCCTGCTGAACGTTATGGCCTGCTTTTGAAAGGTGCTGGGTGGAGAGAACACCCCCACTAACGCTAGTACACAGATACTGCTGCTTGCTCTGTTTATTGTGCTGTGGCATCTGGCTAATACTGCAGCGTTAGAAGGGCAAGAAGCACAGTAAAGGGTGGGCGTGAGCAGAAACCCGCTTAATGCAGGAAGCTAAAAAGGAGCTCACCAGGGCCTGGCTATCTGCATCACCTCTCAGGGTCTGAGATGTGTTCAGCACCAGTGGTCCAGAAGCTGTTCCCCCAGGCTGATGGGTGCTGTGGCCATTTGTGAAGGTACTGAGTCCCTGGGTTTGGCTCTGTTTCTTCCCATTTTACCCAGAATCTCTGCTAGCAGAGCATTTGAGGATTTAGCTTCCTTCCTGGTGATTTCCAGCCTCAGCTCTTTCTCCCTGCCCCCTTGCTTCCTTTCCCATGCCTGCCTCTCTTTCCCTCTGCTTTAGTAACCCGTGTAGGAGAGGCAGCTCTGCACAGCAGGGCACTCCAGCCTGCTGCCAAAGGGGCCGCTTGTGCTCGCCTGGCGGCTGGCCCAGCGCAGGGGAAAACACGGAGTGACAGCAAGCAGAGCAGGAGTTAACTGTCTTGCCAGCAGAGCCGCCTTTTGCAAGGCAAGATGTCTCACAGATGAGAAGTGCAAGCATGGCATCTGTCCCCTGGCTGCTCTGGTTTCTTTGATGGGCTTTGCATTTGGAAATGCAAATACCTTTTTTCCCTTTCTTATAACGGGAAGTTGACTAAGCAACTGCTTTTTAGCAGCCCAGGCACCTGAACTGTTGTGTGATGGCTGAGCAGATTTGGGCTGAGGGAATACTGCAGTCTTCTGAAGGCCACTGAAATTAGAGGAACACTCCTGCAAGGCTGCTGCTTCTGTAAATGCTTTGCAGTATTGACACCAAACCTGCACAGCAAGAGTCCCAGAACTGGCAAGGAGGGGGAGCAACATCCTGGTTTCTGTGGCGTATGTCCAGCCAGGGAGAGTCTGGCCTGGAAACGAATCAAGGCTGAAGTGTCTGATTTGACCTGTGTGCAGCAAACAGCTCTAGTTCTGTTTTTGATAATTGCTCTTTCCTCTGTTCAGTGCGTTGTAGGGAAAAAGTTCTGAAGCTGGTGACTTACCTTCCTTACTTCTGATACCCAGTGTATAGGGGGTGGGGGGAAGGGCAGTATTAGTCCAGATTCAGTTATTGTCTCCTTTTAACTTATTTCTGAAGGAGCTCAGGGGAAGCTTGTCTGCTGGGACATCTTTCCAGGAAACTAAATGCTGAGCTTTAGGAACATTATTTTTATTAATCACTGGACATTCCCCTGCACTGTGCAACTCACAGGTTTAAGAATGTCTGATGATAAGTGAGGTTTCTGGTTACTATTTCCAGACAGTATCTCTTTGACTTTTATGCCATAATGCCTTGCTTCCTCTAATCCTAATTTTGCGAGATATAGCAACAGAATAAAAAGAGTACTTACAGTACCAAATGTTGAGGGGAGAGAACTGACAGCACCAGCATGTCTGAAATAATATTACCTAGCCTTAACTGATAAAACATTGAGCATGGGGGAGTGCAGTCATTCCAGACAATAGCAGGAGATAGCTAGGAGGATGTGTAAAAGTAGCTAATTCGGGTGTGATCCTTGTTTAGATCCTGGAATTAGCATCTATTTGCAGGGGTCATACACAGGTGCTGCAATGGCCTGCGATTAGTGCATTTGTTTGGAGTGACCTTGAGTCCTCCAGGCTATGAGATAATGGAGACCTGCAGGTTGGCTTTGAACGTCTTCCCTCATCAAAAGACACCCAGAAGCAGCATTCTGTCCCTGTGTTCAGTATGCCTCCGTGCAGTCTCTTTGTAGAAGATAACAGACCATTATGTGGATGTGGAGGCAGTTCTCCAGATGGTGAAGGCAGATGTTGTGTTTTTCAGTAGCTAATTTTCTTCCCTCTCCTGTCCCCTACAGAGACTTCATCTCCCTCCCTGAAGACTGGCGCGTATATCCTCATCGGTGTTGGGACTCTCACCATGCTGATGGGGTTCCTGGGCTGTCTTGGAGCAGTCAATGAAATCCGATGTCTCTTGGGTCTGGTGAGAGAATTCATGCTGTCTTTTAGATGCCCCTTTTTAGATCACCCTTTGATACTTCTCCAGCAGAATACCTGTTGGATTGGATTGTAGTCTGGGGCTTGGGTCTCATCAGGGACAGTACTTCTACCAGGTCAACTAAGATCCAATTCTTTATCTGTGTACATTAAATTCTCTGACAGTCAACACGCTGCAACAGCAGTTCCTCAGAGATCACTGCTGATGAACTAACGATGTGACTGGCAATGACATCCTCTCTCATTTCTCAATTTTTCTGCAAACATTGGAGAGGACTGCTAACTGAGGAGAGGTGTCCCAGGTGACCTTTACTCTGTCCCTTCACCCCAACTTCCCAGTTGGCATTGTGCTCTCAATGGTGCAAGGGCAGTGAGAGAGAAGAGGAAGAGTGACAGCTTCCCGCTGTGCTGCAAAGTTCAGCTTCTGTGGAAAGTGCAGGAGTCAGGAGAGACTTAACTGGGAATGTCCTGTATATCAAGACCTCTCTCCAAATGGTTCTTCTATATGAAATTTTCTGTCTGTGATGGATGAGATGTAAGTAGCTTCATAAACCTCAGCCTGTTAATTGTCTCCTGCATATTCAGAGCACATGTATAGGAAACCCAGTGTGGCCACATCATATGTCCTGGCATTAGGAATGTCTCAATGTTCACTTGCTGTGGAGGCTTAGGGTGGTCAGAGTCCAACTGACTGCAGTCGGAGTGGACTGGTAACGGAGCTGGGGGTGGGAGAGGGAGTCCCAGCTGGAATGACATGTGCAGATAGTGCTCATAAACCCTCTACTTCCTGAAGTCTTCCTGTCGTTGGCCTGATGGCAGAAGTGCTGAAGTGCACTGGCCTGATAAGTTGTAGCTGCTGTTTGTACTTGCAGATGCTTGTACTTAAGCCTTTCACTGGGGAGAGCATTTTTGATAGCAGAGTTTGTCTGCAGGCAAAGATGTTGCCTAGTTGTTGTAAGTTTTTGTGTGTGTGAAATCTCACTGAAAGTTGTGTTATTTTGTGCAGACTTTCTAAAGGATGATTATGGTCGTCTCTTCTCTTTTTGTTTCCAGTACTTTACCTGCCTCATGGTGATCCTCATAACTCAGGTGGCTGCTGGACTGGTGATCTACTTCCAAAAAGAAGTGGTGAGTTTCTTACTGTGCATGTTTTCCTTGGTCTTAGTTTGGGGGGAACAGGAGACACCTGGAAATTTTCTCTTCCAAACTGGGGTGTACTGTT
This sequence comes from Chauna torquata, assembly GCA_013399475.1. Taxonomy (NCBI): domain Eukaryota; kingdom Metazoa; phylum Chordata; class Aves; order Anseriformes; family Anhimidae; genus Chauna; species Chauna torquata. Next base: position 178,578 of record VXAL01015089.1, read on the forward strand.
AGCAGGCATAACTGGATTATCCTCCTTTCTTCCAGCCCAGCTTAGCAGCTCTGCTGTATACTTTGCTTCTCCTGTATCTGCCAGGCCCAGTAGTGCTGCTTTCTCAAGGATTAGGAAGCTGTTCGGTATGCAGGCTTTATTTTTGGGTAGATGGAACAGTTTTTAAAAAAATATATATATATCCTGAAAGGCTTTTGACCACATCTCCTCTTGATCCTGCTGCCAGCTACTATTTGGGCATATAGTAGCAGTAATTACCATATTGCTGTCACTGCCGTCTTGATGGGCTACCAGTCCAAGTGACTGCTTTTCTATCTGTCCTTCCTCTTTGTCATCTTGTTCCATCCTTTCAGCCCTTCTGCATTTGTATATAAAGCTCACCTTGGAAGATCTGTCCTCCTTCCCTGTTGTGATTTAACCTGGCAGGTGGCTAAGCACTGCATGACTGTTGGTTCACTTCCCCCACCTCCCCAAGTGTGATGGGGGAGAGAGGAATCAGAGGGAAGAAAAAAAAAAGTAAAACTTGTGGGTTGAGGTAGAGATAGTTTAATAGGACAGAAAAGGAAGGGAAAATAATAATAGTATACAAAACAAGTGATGCACACTGCAATTGCTCACCACCTGCTGACCAATGTCCAGCCCGTCTCCAAGCAGCAGCCGCCCCCACCCCAGTCAACTCCCCCAGTTTTATTGTTCAGCATGACACCATACAGTATGGAATATCCCTCTGGCCAGTTTGGGTTAGCTGTGCTGGTTCTGTCCCCTCCCAGCTTCTTAGAATCATAGAATCATTTAGGTTGGAAAAGACCTCTAAGATCATCTAGTCCCACTGTTAACCTCGCACTGCCAAGTCTACCACTAAAGGTAGTGCACCCCAGCCTTCTTGCTGGCAGGGTATGACAAGCCAAAAAGTCCTGAACTTATTGTAGGCACTGCTCAGCAACAGCTAAAACATGAGTGTGTTGTCTGCGTTGTTCTCGTCCTAATTCCAAAACACAGCACCATACAGCTGCTAGGAAGAAAATTAACTCTATCCCAGATGAAACTAGGACATTCCCCAGGAGCAATCCCTTGTATCTGACAGTTTCTGTACTACAATTTGAGGTTAAAGCCAAGTGGTTTAACAATTTAAAGTGGATCTCTTTGTCAGGAATGTAGTTTCACAGTGTATGCTTAGAGTTAGGATAGGCTCCATAGTTTAAAGGGAATAACTTCTGAGCTATTTCAGTGCATTGCAACATCCTGTCCTGGCTATAGGTTTCCTGGCCAGGGCAGTGCTCAGTCAGGCCTTTAACTGCTTGACATCTCAACTGGGAGGCACATTCACACAGTGGGAGCAAGTTAAAACTGTGATGTCCCTGCTGGCTTCTGTCCTGGTATGCAGGTTTCTAGTACCAGGTGTGGGTAACCCTGTCCTTTGCCACATGACTGTGTATCCATACCACTGCAACACTGTGCTTTCTTCTCCTAAGCCAGCTTTTCTGCTGGTGGTTACAGGAAGCAGGTGGTAGAGGACGTTATGGATGGGGACTGGTGGTGAAGCTGGGGAGGTGGAAGCTGCCAGCCCCTTGCATAGCTGATGTGAGCTTTGTGCGAGTGGCTGTGGTAGCTGTGAGCAGCTGTTGGCTGGGTTCCTTGCCAAGTGTGGTGTGAATGTAGCTTGCTCTTTGGGCTGGCCGGAGCTGGAGGAGTAACTGAAGTGTTGGCTATCTGGTGTGTAAAGTTCAGCTTCAAACAAGCTGCTGATTCACAACAGCTCTGACTAATGCAGAGGAGGAGGTGCGGGGATGGGCATTCCCCTGCCACTGGGGAAATGTGACTTCCCGGACCATGAAGTTCTGCACCTTCCTCAGTATTTCTCCTCCACCTGTTACTTTACTCTAGAAAACTCCAATTTTTCAGCTGTAATTCTTCATTTGGGCCTCAGTCAGACCAGGGAGAGAATGAATGCACTGAGAGTTGTTCTACACAGTCCTTAGACCACTGTGGATGAGAGCATCACTTGTACGGATCCAGCAGAATGGCAGGGGGAGCCAGGCTTCGAACAGATGCACCCGTTCAGTCCTCAGTGAGCAAAATTTATGGAAAGCTCTTCTAGAGCCCTTCTGTTTCAGGGATCCTCTGAAGTACCTGCCCAGAATAGTAAGAAAAACTGTTTCAGGAAGGTCTTGGCCGAAACCTCCCACACGCTGGTTTGTGGCTGCGCTTCAGTGATGCTGTGCATGTTGCTCTGCTACACATGATGTACATGATCTCAGGGCAGCTCAGAGAACAGTGAAGCAGGCTGAAAACTGCTCAAGATCCAGTCCCTAAATGTCCATCGTGTTCTTTATGTTTATTTCTTCTTTCTGACTTCAGGAAGTTGGTTAGATATAAAACAAGGAATAGTAAGAGTTGAGGAAAGAATCCTGAATTCAGAGCGTAGCAAGGTGATACTCCTCCACTTCTCGTTACTGCAGTCTTTATTTTTCTACTACAGGAGACAGGATTATTGTTGTACTCCTCCCTGCCTGCTCTCTTCTTGATCAATAGCTACTGCACAGATTCACTTGCTTGCATATATCCCTGGCCTTACAACAAGGCTGATGTTTTTGTTGAAATACCTGTTTACTTTCAGTGTCAAAATCCTTCCACACCTCTGACACACGAAAGCATGCTGAAATAGAGTTATTGTAACTGTAAAGGGCTGAGTGTCTGACAGGAAGACTGCTCTTGTGCTTCCCTCATGGGCATGGCTAGAGGAATGCCCCATCAGACTGGAATTGCCCAGTACTTGCCCACACTGGGAGGATGTTGATGCAACATTAATTTCCCTACATCTCTTAGCTACTGAAACCTTGTGGTGGGGTGGGGTTTTTTGTTTTTCGTTTTTTTTAAGGGACGACAGGATAGTAATGTCACAAGTTTTACCGATGGCATTCTGCTTTGCAAGCTGAATGTTGCCACTCAGCTACATCCCTGTGGATCACAACCATCTAAACCTGTGAGAGCCCAGGCAAGGTCTCTGGCCTAGTTCACACAGTTCTCTGCAGCTTGGCTCTAAATGCCTTGAGCAAAGGAGAGCAGTGGTCTTTTGGGAATTGCCCTACTTGTTAGCTGTTGTTTGTAGCAAACAGTCTTGCCTGGGGCTACAGAGTATGCATTAGTTTCAGGACCTGAAGTGACTGGGGGTTATGGGACCCCCTTCTGTTTTATGAGCCTGTTTTCTTATTCAGGCTAGATGCTAATAAATGTGCTGGGGGGAGGATCTCGCTTGAGTCTCAGAGGGACAGGATAGATGACTGATGGTGTGTGACAGTGGAAGAAGCCTGCATGATTCATTCTGTGATGAAGGCTAGAAGCAAAGACCTATGCTCTTGCCTCTGGCGTTCAGCTTTTCTCCCTTTCCAGTAAGCCTGTGGGAAAGGGAGACTGAGAGCTCTGCTGCTTTCTGGCAATCTGCATGGCTTTGGTGTCCAGGCTTTGGACTCCCCTGCAGTGTGGTGGTAGGGTTGTTCCTTCTAACACTAGACAAGGGTAGCAATTTCTTGGAGCAATCATGCTCCATGCAGCACTGAGTCCTGAGAGGCCCTTAATGGGTGAAGATGAGAAGGGTATTGAAAGCCTGCTGAAGTTCAGTATGCCTTTCTAGCTTGTTGTGTTTTGTTGTCCTATCCTGAGTGCAGAATGACATTCAGCTGCAGGTGCCCATTTCCCCCTTGGGCTGCTCTGCCAGTTAAACCCGCCAACAAGCTGTCTTTGTGTGCTCTCCAGATCTGTGCCATTGTTTGCGTAATAATCCCCCTTTCTCCAGTTACTTTCTAAAACATCTGAGAATCTCTGGCTTTCTTTCACTTAAATGCCTCAGTTTTTGAAACCAGAGCTGTTTGTAAGACTTCTTGCCTATTCTTGTGTAAGAATAGGGGAAGAGCAGAGATGTAGCTTCCTATGCAGCTGTGATCGGGGATGTCTAACTCAGGCCCTATGTCTGCCCGTGGCATGGCCCCGGGATGGAGAAGAGAGGCTCCGTATGGGATCCTGGCAAAAGTGACCCATGGCTTTGTCTGGCCTAATAGCAAACGAGCCAGATGGGCCCAAGGCAAGATGACAACCCCGTGTCTCCTTGCCTCCCTCCCTCCCTACGTGCGGACCAGCAACGTGCGGGAGGGGTGAGGGTGCGAACGTGGAGGTTCAGTAACTGATAAGGCTTATGGCAGCAGCCAAGGCCAATCTCATTACTAGAAACCAGGTCAGGCTGCCTTGATTCGAAGGGAAGGAAAAGGGGAAGCTAGGTAATTAAAAGGGGAAGAGTTAGACATCATGAGAAGGAAGATCATGCAGCTCCCATCTGTCTGGCCTGGTGTAGCTGATCCCAGTGAGCCATGCTGCAGTTTCCTAGGAGGAAGAGTTGCTGGCATAGTGAGCAAATGAGCCGTGGCCTGAAGCTTCTCTCTGACAGTAGGCACTGCTTTCTGTTGTTGGCTGTCCTTGAGCTTACCATGGTTGTTTGCAATGCTTAATAGCAGAAGGAGAAAAAGACCTTTTCCACTGACCTGAAATATGCTGTAGCACCACAGACAAAAAGGTAGTACACAGGAGTGGGAGCATCCCAGTGCTTGGGCTGATGTACCTCTATCCCATCCCTCGAGCTGTCGAGTGATGCTTCTCTCCAGCCATTTATGATGGTTTGTCTTTAACAATGACAGCTGTTAGCTGTCCCCTGTGTACAGGCTGGCTGAGAAGAGCTTCAGAGTGAGGTGCGAGAAAGAGGGCTGAGGAACCTGCTGGGTGGTAGCTTGCACCTCTCATCAAACTCTGGGGGGTGGTGTAAATCTCTCTGGCTAAGGAATGGGAGTGAAGGGGTGACTTGATAAGCCTGAGCTTTGTGATAACTGTTAGTGAGCAGTTTAGACCTATAGTACTTGCTGTCTCAATACAGAAGTAGCAGTTGTAGGAGTTTAGGGAGAGATAGATCAATGGCTTGTGAAAAAGGAAAGTTTCTACCAGCTGTATGTCAAAAAACCCAGCCACATACAGTAGCAGAGTGACTCATACCTTCCCGAAGAGGTGGAGAAAGGTGGAGAGATGAACTGCAGTGGCTGAGACCCCAGATCAAAGTCTCGTTTGCAGTGCAAGGTTAGAAATACATTACCCATGAGTCCGCAAGGCATTGCTGTCCTTCAGCTTGCACTGATCCTTCCCTTCTGCCTCACCTGCGGCAGGCAGCAGTTGTTCAGCCTGTGTCCTACCAGGATAACCATACCCGGTTCCGTTTCCTTACTGCTTATCAGGTTTGTAGCCCTTCTCTGCCCAGGTAAGGACTGGTGCATTGGCTGTTGCATTGCATAGCAAAGCTGTTGTCTTAGCTTGCATTCAAGACTGAGGCTGTGTACCTATATTCCCTTATTTGTATGTGTTACTTAGTTGCAGCTGGCTTTCTTTTAATTTTAGTGACTGAAGCTGCATATAACATTTCTGAAGAGGTACAGTTTGTGTTTTGTATAGTTGTACTATTTTCCTCTCTCTCCTGGAAGGATTTTCCTGTGCATCAAACGTGCTTCATACCAACACTGTAACAAACATAATGCCTTAGTGAGAACAGGAAGGAATTTATTCCAAGCCTCAGCTTCTGACGAACCAGAGTAACAGTGTCCCATCCACTCAGTAAGCCTGAAATAACTGATTGGTGGAGGAAGTGGGGACTTCAGATTAACTCACTTTCTGCAGAACAACTTCCCTCTTACACAGCAGTAGGCCATGGATCACTGAAAGCTGAGGTGGATTTGTTGTGTTTACTTCTGCCTGGAAAAAAATTTTCTCAGCAAGAAATACCATCTGATCATCATTGTGGGATTTTATCTTGGTAAACCCATCTTGTATTTCATCTTGTTGATCATATTTACTGTCTGTTCTCAAAAGCATAGACAAGACTGCAGAACAAGCTATTTCAAGGTCAATCTGGGGGTTTTTCCACTGCCTAGTTGCTTTTTTCCCTTATTGTTTATGTGCCAATTAAATACTTATTTCCCAATAATTTTATTGCTGTTTCTATCTGTCTTTGCTGCATCTTAAAAATGGCTGTACTGTTGGAGTGTGATAGTCTGAGCACCTATTACTGTCTCCTTCAGGTTCTTTGGAAAAGGGCTAAGCAGAAGCCACTGCTCGTTCCACTTTTTTGTTTTACAGTGCTTGTAATCTCCATCTGCAGTTTCTTTGCTCTAGCCTTATTCACTGGAGCTAGAGCAAAGCAAAGTGTTAGAACACCCATAATGATGAGCCCATGTTTTTGTCTGCTATGAGAGAGGTGGACCCGCAGCAGGACTAACACAGCTGATAGGGAGGAGTGTCATGTATCCTGAACCCCAAAAAAGAGACTACAAGGGATTGACTAATCTAACTTTCCTGCCTTTTTTTCTTTGCCAGCTGAAAGAAGAGTTGTCCAAAATAATTGAAAGGCTGATTGCAGACTATGACCCTTTGAAAGATGATAAGAACTTACAAGGTGCATGGGACTATGTGCAGAAACAGGTGAGCCACAAGGTGCAGCAAGAAACAGAAATATGCTATTTTGCCAGGGCAGTAAATGGCCTTTGAAACTAGGCTGAGGACAGGCAAACAGGTATTGGAGGAGGCCTAGCAGTGCTTCTCAATCCTCTGTTATACCTTTCCAGTTCTGCATGTTCAGGTTGCTGCTGCTCACATCCATTCCTCGATGTTCTCAACCTGCAAAAGTTCCCCCATAGCCTTGAATATCATACAGTCTATCCATGTGTTTCTTGGTGATGGACAGTAACCGTCTACTGTATCACTTGATTTAAGTGTGCGAGCCTCTTTGATATACACCCCTCAGATGTCTTTAAAAGCTGCATTTTTAGCATAGGTGACTGCTGGATAACACTATATAGCACACTGATTTGGCTGATCTATGAAGTTTTCTGTGATGTTTTGCGTCTGCATACTAGAAAACTGTCTTGCTTGCTAGTGCTAGGTAAGACACTGAACCACTCCTGCATGCTGGCTGTTAGAACTAGCTAGTGTTGCCTGCATAGCCCAATGTGTCTGGTGTATCAAACCCCAACACTTCTGCTCTTCATCTGCAGTGTCTACAGAATGCATTGGTTTGTGTGAAAGTCACAGTGCATACTATTTTTGTAGCAAGTAAAATCCCCAGCTTATTGCCAGGCACGTCAACAGCACTGGCTGCCTTACTACTTGGTGTGCGTTGCCTGCTTACTGTGACGGCTCTGTAACACCCTGCAAGTGTCAGTTCTTGGCAGCCATCCAGCTGCCCATGATTTCTGCTTTAGCATCAGGGTCAGTGCTTGAGCAACTAGGTCAGTGTTCAGCCACACTGGAGTCATGATAGCTGTTTACTGCCAAACCACAAGCTTGAGAGCTGGCCGGCTGTTGTGGTTAAATACATGCCCAGCATGGGACTGATGTGTAGTATTTTTCTTCTGTTCTTTGGTCTGCAAAACACTGACCTGTAATACTCCTCCTTGGAGGGAGAATGACTTATTCATGTTTCATCATTGTATTTGCAGCTCCTTGCTAGTGGAATCAAGAGAAGGCTGAGCTTGTTACAGAGAGAGGATCCTGCTTTAGCCATCTTCTTATGTAGAAGCAGAAGAAAAAAGTTTTGTGAAGAAGTGGAGTGTTAGGAGTCTAGTTTCTCTCATACACTAGAGTTTGTGTTTGAAAGGGACTGGGGGGGACTTGTTCTGTTGACCAGTCACAGGGTTAAAGTCCAAACCTCTGCCTCTTCTGGAGGCTGGATTTTCAGTGCTTGTTTGGAAACCAGATGTTAATCCTGATGTGGCTGTTCAGCTGTTAGCACCTCCACTCTCGTGTATGTTACGTCAGACTGAAACATTACATTTTCCTTTTTGAGCAGAGAGGGACTTTTCCTAAACTTCCACCTCAAGTTTGATAGCCTCTCTGCTCTGGATCCCAGTGCTTGCACGGTGGTACATGCTTACAGATAAGATCGTAGTCTTTGCTGGACTTCCCGATGTGCTTTCCCCTACAGCGACTGCAGTTTTGTCACGTGGGGGTATAGGAATGTAAACGTCTCTTCGGATGGAAAACTTTCCTCATCCCATCTTCCAGCCAGTGCTGAACTGCAGCCAGGCGGGTGCAAGCTAGTTGTGCCTCACCAGGGCTTGGTGGCATGTCCACGCCACCGTGTGGTGGCTGGCTGCTGGAGTGGCTGACATGGGGGCGAAAGCTAACTTCAGCGGTACCTTGCAATTAGGAACCTGACAATGTCTGCCTCCCCTGCCTGTTTTCACATGCAGTATGTTACCAGTGTGAAGTGTATGACCACAGTGCTCTATCTTTGCTTATTAGATCACCTGCTGTGGCTGGAGTGGAGCAAAGGACTGGGAAAGTAATGCTATTCTTATCAACAAAAGCATGACTGCGTATCCCTGCTCCTGTTCCAATAGTTCCGAGGAAATTACCGGTTTCTGTAAACTGGATGGCCCATTGAACGGTACTGCAACGTATGCTGACTGGCCTGTTCATGAGCAGGTGAGTGAATATGTCTGGGGCTTGTGAAGCTTTCGCTGAAGTCACCTTGTCCTTACTCCTCTGGAAGTTATTTTGGAGAACATTTTTCACTTAGTGAACTGGGTGACAGGGATCCTACTCTTCTCTGCTAAAGCTACAGTGGAATTTGGTACAGCATGTAACTGAGATAATCTCTGCGTGCACAAGAGGAGATTTGTTATGGATCTTTAATCTTGAGATACTTAGATTCTTTCTTCTTTCCTCTGTGACCATGTTTTCTCCATAGGGTTGCATGGATGGGGTACAGAAGTGGCTGAAGGACAACCTTGGTATCATTCTTGGGGTCTGCACAGGTGTTGCTGTTATAGAGGTAAGTAACTCCCTGCTATGTGATCATACTCTGTCTTCCCATGCAGACTCTTTCAAAGACAAAGCTATTAGTTTTTTTTATTAGTAGACACCTGGCTTAATGCAGGCAAAGTTTTGTGATTTTTTTTTGGGGGGGGGGGGGGTGTTGGTTTTTTTTTGGTAATAGACACATGACTTAATGGCAGTGCAGTTCTAGCTCTTGATGTTGCCTACCTGGAGCTTTGAACTGTTCCTTTCATTGGTTGGATTAAGTCCTGTCTACTTCTGGTTCCTGCTGCTGTGTTACGGTACTTCTCTCATTCTTATTGGCTATGCATGCAGTGAATTGACAAGCAACATCCCACTAGTGAAATGCCACCTTTTGCCTTAAAAAGCCCATAACATAAATTCCAGATGAAGGCATGTCTTTTTGCAGCAAAATACTTGTCATCCTGATTATTGGACTTTCCTTGTATGGGGGTCAACTCTGTTCACCTGAGTGGTGCCATTAAAAGGAGCCCCCAGTATTCTGCTCCCCTGTACCACCCTTTCTTCCCAGCTTATCTGTCTGGTTGCTGACTGACTTCCCATTCTTCATTACTTATTCCAGTTGCTGGGGATGATACTGTCCATTTCACTCTGCAAGAACATACACAGTGAAGACTACACCAAAGTGCCCAAGTCTTGAGTTTGCTGACTCCAGAGCTACGGCACCACAGAGAAAGGAGCAAACAGAACATTCCTGCCTCGTACCCAGACTGTCCAACCATTGACCATTATTCCTGTGACATCTTATTTCTGATACCACTCTGCTAAGAACTATTAAAGTTGCAATACAGCCTGACCTTCTGGCAATAGGGCCCTTGGGCTACCTGCATCCTGCCTCTGGATTATTTCTACTTCAAGAAGCAGAACTTAACTGTCTCGCATCGTATGAGACACCTGATTAACCTGAATGGACAATGCTTTTGCTTCCTGCTCCATGTTAAGCATCCTATTCATATCTCAATTCTACAACCCACTGGGCCTAACATACAGTAACTATTTCTCCCACCCATTCTCCTCCCATGTCTTTTCCTTGCGCCCAAAAGAAATACCATCTTTTTGTCCCATGAGTCAGGATTGCTGTTGAGATTCCAGTGCTTTGGTAGCTTCACCTGCTTCACTGATATGTGGTGGTAACTAGTTGTGCTTTATAGGCCTTGTCCCTTGCAATTAACCTGATTCTGCTTCTACTAGGCATCTTCCAACCTAGGCTGTCATCTGAACTATTGAGCACTACGCTCATAATCACTTCTCCTGCATCTGGAGTCAGCCAAGCCTTGCCTTCAGTGGAGCTCTTCCCTTCAAGTGTGACAAGAAGCCACTGGGAGGGAGCCAAGCCAAACTTGTTACTGGTGTGGCCTGGCAGATTGCGGTGGTGGTGCTCAGCTGCTTTTGGAATGGGTCCCATGGGTTCTGGGTCTGATGCTTACATGTACCTCCCACCTGCTTCTCTTCTTCTTCCTCCACCGCTAGCACTGCTTTTCTGGCTCATGACAGCTTGGAGGCACTTCAGAGACTGCTGCATAGTGTGTACGCAGCCTCAGGCTGGCTCTGCTGGTTGCATTCTTGGGTTGCCAACTTTTATAGAGGTTATGGGTTAACTGGATTCTTCCCGTCCCCATTATGAACATAGTGTTGTGTTTTTTAATAATGAGTGTGGAGGGATCTGACTGGATTGCAGGCGCTGTATATTGGAGATATCACTGCTACCAGTACCCAGTTTAGGTTCTGTAGTTTGGATGCAAGGATAAACTGCTTTGATTTTCAGTTGTCCAGTCTTCTGACTCCACTGTGGTCTGGAGCCATGGCTGCTGGTGGCTGGCCTTGAGCATAAGCACTGCAGCAGAGAAGTAGCTGGTTCTGCACTCATGCAGGCTGGGTGGTTTGTGTACTTCATAGCCGGGCTGTTTGCTCCATTCAACCAGTGGCCAGCAGCAAGGAGTGGTGTAGAGCACAAGGATGTAAGAAATGTGTGGAAGAACTACCCCAACTTCTTAGATAAGGGAGCTGGGTGGAAATCTTCAGTCCTAGAGGTGGCTTGGGCCCACCAGATTTCCTGCAGTTGCATGCAATACCCTGGCAGCAGGAAACCATGTGGGAGAGAAGTGGATGGTCCTTGCCTGAGACTCAATGCAAAGTACTTGGTGAGAGAGCCTTTGCCTTACAGAAGTGGTCCCAGAACCATCAGTCCTGTTCTTGTCAGGGGTGGGGTTGGTAGGAATAGCCATAGTAGCAGTTCAAAGGCATGGCTTCACTACCCACTCAACTTTCCTTCTGGCAAGAAAGGCCTGTGCAGGGGAACAGGCCCCAGCGGTGGGTCCCTGCTGTGTCCTCATCTCTGGACTCAGCAGTGATTGGGGAGAGTAGATGTGACTGGGCAACTGATTTTTATGGAGGTCTGATGAGGCTTTGCTATTCTGAGACCCCTGCTCTCTCCTGCGCAGATCCTTCAAGCTGACCTTTGCTATAGCAGAAGGCACCCTTCTTATCAGTAGAGCTTGCTGGCTTTCATAGTACAAAGTCTATTCTCTAACGTGTTCTTATTTGTAAGATTCTTGTTCAGTTACAGATGCCAATGCTGAGCAGCAAGTAAAAAGAAGCCCATGCTGGGCTTCCTTTTTTGTTTTTTTGTCTGTTTTTAGCAACATCTTCCCACTGGAAGGAATGCATGTACAGAAATAAAAGTCTAAAGGGTCAATATTTCTGTAATAAAGACTTTGCTAAAAAAAAAAAAAAACCTCTAAGTCTTGTGCATTGCATTCATTGGTTTCCCCGTTTCACTTCTGTCCTCTTCTGCTTTATATGCAAATCACTGGCACCTTGTTTGTTCAAGGCAGCAAAGGCCCTGTCAAAAAGCAGGAAACATATGCCAGTATACTCTGAGGTCTTCAGAAGCTGTTCTGAGGTTTATGGGTGAGATTAGTGTGGACTATGAAGTAACCACCCATCAGAGGGAGGTGACAATTTTCCCAGGCTGTGTTCTAAAGTAAACTTTGCCTTGTTTTATGAAGTATGCCCGTCTTAGGGTGAGCTAAGTAGCAGTTCCTTTGAATTACCTGCTCTCTCTCCTAGGCTAAGTGATCTCCATATTTATTGCTTCAAATCTGTGCAGTCTGCACTGTATGAAGTCATAAGACTCCAGAACTAACTCTGACAAAACGTGTACTTGCTGCTATGCCTACGGTGTATGCAGCTGGTCTGCTAGCCTAGCTTCATCATTTTTCCTCTTCCTACTCATCTTCCTTAGGCTCCAGCCTTCAGGTTTCTTTAAAAAAAAAAAAAAATTGTTAGCCCCTGCTGGCCCCCTTGGAGGAGGAAGAAAGCTGCAGTAGCTATTTTGGTAGGTTATACCACCACAATACTGGGCTTAAGTGTTTGAAAAGTTCTTGAAGTAGACAGAGCAACTGTATGAATCTTCTTCCTCCTTAGCTAAGCAGCGCTGAGAAGCAGATATGAGATGGATTTCAAAACTCCTTCAGATCCTGCTCTACAGTGGTATATTGGTGGCCATTTAATATGGATGTTCATAGAAGGACCTACATTAGTGCACTTGTGGAGTCTGGTGCCATTGCTTTAGGAAATAGTAAATGATGCAAGTCCTCATACATGTTCAAAAAAGCAGAGTGAAGTTTGCAGAGAAGGAAGTGCTGGGGTGCTACCAACAAGCACTTGGTGGCAACTGATCTGAAGTCTAGTTACCCTGGCCAAGTGTGGAGCAAGAGGTACTCAAATGGATCTTGGACTCAAGTAGGGTGCGATGACCTGCCTGATCTGGGAGCAGAACTTGCTCCTTCGGGCTGGGCTGTGCGTCTGGAGAGCTTGGCTCCAAGTTACACGGGATCTCCCCTCTCTGGTAGATTTTCCCAGAGTCCTGCTTTAATCAGGCAGCTGCACTTTCCCAGGGCCTTGCAATTCAGAGTGCTCAATTTAAAGGAAAAGCTGCCACACTTGACCAGAATTCTGCTAGATGGGGAAGGATGCTGCTGGTTTTCCTTCAGTCGGATGTGAAGCTGGAAGAAGAGGTGGGAGGAAGGCAAGACCTGCTGCTCATACCAAGCTTGAGCCCCCAGCTGTCTGAGCTCTGCGGAAACCACTTGCCTTTGGCCACTGGAGGGAGGTGTTCCACCAAGAAAGCTCAGGCCCGGGTGCTGCAGTATTAGCAGCCTTGACTGGTCCCCTGGGGGACGAAATGATGACACTGATCGCTTCCTTCTGCTCCTAGTTACTTCTGGCAGCAGGGTAGCTAAAATAACTTGTAATTACAAATGTATTCTCATAAACGATTTGAGCTGCCTGCTTGGCATTTTAGGGATAATTTTCCCTTCCATCTCTTGGAGCAGCGCACAGTTGGATATTTTGTTGCATGTCTTCTACTACTGTATATGGGCTGTGCTTGCTTCTGGGGTTTCTGCCTGAAGTAGCTCTGGAAGTTGAAGATAGCACAAGGAGTATCCCCTGCTGCTTTTTTTTCTTGTCCCCATCTTTCTCTCGTTTCCCTTCATCATCAATTCATTTGGAGGGTAGGTTGGGAAGAGGCTGGGAGGGGACATGCGATGCTTATAAATGTGTTCTAAAAAAGGACTCTAGGAAGAAAGTCCTCAGACCTTCAGAGAGCAAAAATCCTGCTGCTGCTCCTAAGGTGTACATGAATTTGGGCTGGGCTCCTGGCTTATCTCCTAAGGTAAAGGTTTGCAGCTAGAACTAGAAATCAGAGCAACACACAGACTTCTTAGGAGCTGCAGTGTTTGTCTAGCAAAACCCAGAGCACCGGCCTCTGCAGTAGCTCAGCACATGGAAGCATTTTGTGCGTCACCAACAAGCTGCTATATAGCTGTCCCAGGCCAATAATTAATATTTCATGAGTATAGTTGTGACCTCCCTGTGGCCTGAAGTGAGGCCCGTAGTAATGAACTGGTGACGTTCCTCATTCTGGGTAATCACGAGGAACTTAGAAGCTGCTATAATTATTCCTGTGAGGTGTTTTTGCTTCTGGAAAGAGAAGGGGAATCGCATTAGAGTTAGTATGGGTAAGCCTATAGGTCACAATGCATCTTGTTCTTTGTTATGCCTTCTGCGTGGCACATACTCGAATGTAACACGTGGCAGCTGTTCTCATCTCTGCAGCTCTCCCACATGTGGTGGTGTGGCTGGTCCCTGCCGGCTTGGCTCAGGAATTGAGGATGAGTTTGGTAGTAGGCTGAATTCTAGTTGCTGAAGGACAGACTACAAGGTGTGGTGTCAGACTGTGCTTTGGTTGGGAAAGGTGAGGAGCAGCAGCCACAGGGGCTCGTTGCTGAGTAGCTCAAGGACCATGGGATTCCCGCAGATGCATTTGCACAGCCAGTTGCTGCCACTCAATGCCATAAATGGAGAACACACCCTCAATTATTCACGCTCTGGCTCTAACCCATTAGCCTCTGAGACTCTTGGCTGTAACCCTGGCCTGTTATTACAAAGAATAAACCTCAGTTAGCAGCCAGGATTTCTGAATGAGATCTTAACCCAGGTTGATGCTAAAAACTTGCCAGTGCAAAATCTGCTAATGTAGAAGTTCTCAAATACTTGTCAGCTTGCAAAAGATCCCTAGCAAGAACTGTGCTATTAGTGAACCCTGGCTATTAGTAAAATAGTGCTAGTGAAGCTACTGTGCTTTAGCCATTATAAACCGTTTCTAGGAGTGGTGTGCTGGTAGAGAACATGCAAATTCTTGCTGTGTGGTAAGAATGTCTTCTGCCAAACATGGGAAACAGCTATTGCCTAGGTAGATTGTATAAACTTAGGCATACATTCTTACTTCTTGTACACATTAATTTTCTGGTTTCTCCCTTCTAAACTCCTAATAATACAATTGGCAGAGATGTGTGTGCTATTTGGCTTTTGTGGGGAGGGATTAGGGGAATATTGGATATTCTGTATCTGGAGAAAACGTATTCTCACTTCTCCAAGCAAAATATTACCCTTATTTAAAGTAGGGATTTAAGAGAAGGATAAGGCTCAAAGTAGAATGCAGATGTTCTAAGGGGCGTGGAATCTGGGATGGAAAATCGTGTTTTAGACCCCAAGGATGGTATTTGCATACACTTCAATGTAATTTATCTTTGGTGTCTTCTTTCCTTTACCTCCCTTACAGCATCATGAGGTGAATTGCCTGCCCACAACAATCCAGAGTTAAGCAGAAAATATAGAAACCTACTTCTGTAACTGTAACAGACCCCATCTCTAGAAAACTAGAGAGTGTTTCCCTTTCCTCCTATAGGCTCCAGGTGATACTAACTCCCATTCCTTCACAGTGTTGGTTTGAGCAATGGCAGCAGCTCAGGGGTTATCTCGCTATTGCTGTTTGTTCTGTGAGTGGTGTTGAAATGGTTACCAGATTAGGAACTATTGCCTTGCACCCATGTGAGGCTGTCATGCTGCTGCTCTGGACCTGGATCAGACCTAGACCTGTCCCAGGAACCCAAATCTTCACTATGTGACCACAGTTGCAGACCTTGCTCATCGTGTGACTCGTGTCAGCGCTGCCTGCTGTTTATAACCCTGTGCCTTGTCCACATTGTCTCCTCTTGTCCAAGCAATTTCCCTGGAAGTTCTCAGTCTGTAGTTCTTTCTGGATCTGGCTGCCCTGGCACCAGGTAACTAACCCCAAAATAACAGTTGTGATTGACAGTCTGATGCACGTTCCTCTGATCTCCAGCACTAACTTTTTCTTCTTTTTGTCCTGCTTAGAGTTGCAGACTGGACATACGGAAGTTCTTCAGAGACAGCAAGAATCCCAGAGCATGTGATCATATGAATTGCTTACCCAGCATGCTTCCTGGGTATTTTCTACATAGCACTTCTGGAAACTATTTAGGATTTACTAGGGTGGAAACATGAGGTCCTGTCAAGACCATGTTATAGTACAGGCATGTGCTTTGGGCACTGCACTTGCAAAATGATGTCAGAATAGTGTAACTCATACAGAGATGTCTGCAGACAGCCTGGAACAATAACCCAGCAGAGAGCAGACCTTTAATTTTGGCAGAGGCTGTTTCACGATGCTCTTAAGTATTTGAAAATAAGTTGTCCTTTTAATGCCATGTTGTAATTAACTCTGGTTAGCACTGGTTGGAAATTCTTTTGGCAAAACAGTGTTTCCCTGGAGGGTGTAGGCTCACTTAAAACAAAGTGTTTTTTGTTTATGGTTTTTTTTTGTTGTTGTTCTTCTTCTGCTTAAACGGGACTGAAAAAAAAAGTTTGATAACTTATGGAGAGGTTTCTCCTGCTTTCTTAGTGGCTGTTTCATGGTAAACATTATGTAAAAGAGCTGGAATTGGACGAAATAGGATTGTAAAACCATATTCTAAATATGTGACCTGACAACAGAATGTATTGGTATTCTGAGTTGGGACAGACTGGGGAGAAGGGTAAATTCTTTTCCATGGGAATAGTCAGGAGTGTTGGCTGCATCTGACAGAAAGGGGTAAGTTTTTGCTTTTAAGTCTGCATTTCTTAAGATCTGAGGGTTGAAAGAAAAAAGAAAAAAAAAAAAAACTATCCAAGTGACTACTGTTGCCCCTAGGCTGGGTGGAATTAGAGGCTAGGGATACCTGCTGCTTCCCCTTCAAGTAAAGGCGTCTGCAACAAATACGTGAGACAGGTCCCCTTTGATACACCACTTCACTAGAAGAAGCAGGCTGAGAGCTTGCTTTGTATTTTGGAGCACCTCCTCCAGACCTCTGTAAGCCATTCTTCAGACCCACGGGACTCGGCCAGGCTCAGGCAGTGCAGAGCAGCAGTCAGGAGGGTGCTGCATGGGGTCTGAGAGAAGCTGCTGGGAGAAGTCAGTGGGTGCCCTTTCCTCAAAACTCATGCACTCGACATAGTCACCTGGAAATAGCAAAGTGTTTGCAGGACCTATTGGAAGCACAGGTAGGAAGTACCCATATTATTCTCTGTTAGAACTTCTCTTCAAATGCAAGAGTATGAAGCTCTGTGTGGTGACTTGGGCTAGCTAAGCAGGAAGCTGCCATGCCTTTCTGATAGAAAAGTCTTAAATCTCTCAGTGCCCAGGTGGTATTTTCAGACATCTCTGTGACCTGTGAAGAACTTCATCCCCAGAAATGGTGTGTGATGGAGATTCATCGCTAGGAAAGGAGTAACACACGAGATCTTGGAAACCCGGTGAGGAAGGGGCAGAGGGCCGTTCTCAGGGATGTGTTATGAGTTTGTCCTTGGAGGTTTATCGTGGACTGACTTGCAGGGGTGCTTTCAACATAGTCTGTCTAAAAATAAAGAATCTGATTATTTTGAAAACAGTATGCTGCAAATCTGATGCATGAAGTTTGCAAGAAAGCAGTGTTATGGTTTAAAACCATGGAAATAGCTGGAAAATCCCAGTCTGAAATGAAATCCTGACCTGAAATGAAATCCCATCTGAGGTAAACCCAACTGTGTGCTGCATTGTGGCACTGTTTATCTGAACATCACGTGTTGTTCCCGCTGCAAATGTTTAATTAGATGTTTGCTCGACTGGGGGTGGGGTGGGGAAGAAAGGGATCTGTTATGAAATCAAACCTAAAATATGATACTTCAATAATATGACAGAAATTTAAATGCATTAAAATCATGGGCTCCTGCTGCCACAGTTGTTTTTTAACGTCCCTCACAGCGACTTCTCCAAGCAGCATGTAAAATTAGGAAAAGGTACAAACCTATTATAAGCAGACAATGCGACTAATTCAGTGACTCTGAAGAGCAATAGCCCAGGAGTTTGTACGTTGGACATGCTGACAACAGCAGTTCATCAATACAGGTTGAGATACATATATCTATATTTTTTCTTAAGTGGGAGCACCCCAGTGCCATGCCTGTTGGGGCAGGGGCACACCAGCGGCGAGGAAGTCTTTTGGTCTCAGCAGCGGTGCGATGCCTGCGGGGCTGGGGTTTGTGCTTGCACAGGGCCTGCTATTTCCCAGATGAGAAAACATCGTTTAAGTCCTCAAGAAACCAGGTGATCTTGAACTCCCTGGTTGCCTTGGGGCCAACCTGTGCTCGCAGTCACATAAAATGAGCAGCCACAGGGCTGGGCAGCAGGGAAGGCTCCGGAAGGTTCTGGCAGGGGGGTGGCGGCAGGAGGGCCGGCTGGCCTGGGCAGGAGGGGCAGCCATTGGTGGGCACCCCGCTGTGGAGGCCAGGGAGGTGGCCAGGGCTGCCATGGGGTTCGCCCTGACAAGCAGGAGCGTGGCGTGGAGCCACTCCTCTTTGCAAGAAGGACGAGCGTTGTGGGGCCAAGGCCTCGCTTCTCCCTTCTGCAAGGCACCGAGGACGCGGCAGGGAGCGGCGCCAGGTCCCGCCTGTGAGGAGACGTGCCCAGAGGCGCCTCGGGGATGGACCCTGCCCACACAGCAGCGGCCACGAGTCACGACCGCCCTGAGCAGGTAGGTTGGTCTGCAGAGGAATGCCGGGCTGCGGTCTGGCCGTGAAGGCCAGCGGGACGAACTGCTTCCAGCTGGGGCAGCGGCAGCGCCCACCATCGGAGGTCACCGAGAGGGACAGGGTGGCTCTGAGCCGCAGCCGGCCCTGGTGGGGAGGTGTAGGAGGCAGCTTTCTGTGGAAGAGCTGCTCTCAGGAAACGAGGCCTGAGAGGTGGGGCTGGCGCAGCCCGCAGGGCGGCCACCCCCTGGCCGCTGAGGCTGGGTGCTCGCTGGCGGCATGAGAGGGGCCAGCGCATCGCCTGTGCCTGGGCGGGATTGCTCTGGTGCAGAGGGTGTCATGCAGGGAGTAAAGAAACCACAGCACCTTTATCCTTCAGCATCTCTGCTGCCTTTCCCATTCGTGTCAGGATCAGTATGAAACCAGTTGTTTATAAAACAATCTACTAGATTGCCAGCGTTACCTTTTTAGTACATCCAAGTGCTGGCACTCTGTTACTTTATACAATCTCACCACAGCTGTTATGAAAACAGTCTTCTGCCTCCTGTAACACCCTGGTTTGAATGCTCTTTCTCACGCTTGCTGGCTATTTCTGAAGACCCCAGCAACTCCTGCTTTGCCTAGTAAAGTGCCAAATCTTGATGAGGATGTTTAGCTGCAGAAGGCTGCGGGCTGTATGCTCTTGGTAGAATCGGTTTGTTCCCTTGATTGCAGAGATTGTTCTTGGGTTGATGAGCTGTGAGCAAAGGTGGCAGGCAGGATATCTACATGGGATGCAGACCAGAGCTGTGCCTAAGAGTTGGGAACCCTCTCTTATTTCCTCTTAACTTTTCCTCAGTATCACGGTGGTCATTAACAAAGAGCCTGCACTGTGTTAGAGTAGTGAAGAAGCTGGTTACACCAGCTTTTATGTGATGAGAAGATGCAGAGAGCACATTGCTGATCAGATGACTATCATAAAGTTGGCAATTTCATGCCTGGCTGTAGTGGAAGCTAATTAGCTCAAGGCCATCTCTCATCTGAGCAAGGCAACAGCAGGATTATATTGTCTTCCTATTAGGCAATAGCCTTGCCTGACAAAATGAGATGTCTGGCGATTCTCATAATTGCATACAGCTATTTATTTTTACCACAGCTAGATTGTCTCACTCTTTAATAGGCAGCGAAATGGTAATGAGAGCTTCTTTTCTCCTCTCTTCTTGAATTCATTGCAGGCCATGCTGAAGGCTGCTGTGCTCCAATAGCAAAGAGGAGGGTAAAGCAGAAGTAGAGGATAGTGTAATCTTTTTGTCTCTACCTTGAAACCAGCTTGGTAGGAAAGGGTAGTCTGCTAGCTTCTGTCTTAACAGTGAAATCTCTAGGACAGCTGCTTCCACTGAACTCTTTATTCTCCCAAACTAGCAGAACTTCTTTGTTGTTGCTTGCTTCTGTTGGTGCCATCGGGACCTTGTAGGAACTTTGCAGTACTGCCAGCAATTCAGTGCCATGTAAACACAATTCCAACCCTGTCCTTAATGTGGCAGTCTCTACCGCCCTCTCCTACTGTGTGTGTGGTCGTGCTAGAATTCAGCATTAAAACTGGCTGTTGTCTGCAGGGAGAGGACTACAGTTGAAGAATGTAGTTGGTTTAGAATGCGCAGACATATTTCTCACAGAGGTAAGAATCAAGGACCAGAAGAGTTGTGAGAGTGGCATATTTCAGGATCCTGGATGGCTTGCAGTACTTATGGCTGGTGTTACCAGGTTCCTGTAACAGGATCCATCAGTAAAGCAAGCATAGCTTACTGGAGATGAAAGATTGTGGTTAGGACCCAGGCAAGGAAAAATAAAAACTTGTTAGTACTGTGAAGCTACCTGTTTATAATGGCCTAACTGGTGACAGAAACAGAGAATGTCTTGATAGTCTGGTTAGGGGCAGGGGGCAGGCTGTATTTGTGTTACTGAGCCAAAGCCTAACCCGTAACACTGCTGCTGTGAGACATGCTTGGGTGGAGCAGCCCAATGTGCTGTGTCAGGTTTAGGGTTATCCAAAATTTGGGCAGGAAGTGTTTGAAGTGCTCAGTATACAGTAATGAATGAAAAGCGTTGATGCAAAATCTAACAGCCAACATTTTCTTTGTGGTGTTAGTTGCAACTAAGAGCTACAGTGAAGATTGGAGCAAGAAGCACTGAAGCTGGGGTTTGCCAAGTCCTCAGGAATGGATGAAAGCTGGTGTTGATAGGATTCAGTGGCTTCAGTAACGTTTCCTTCATGGGAATGAAATAAGACATGAGTTAACAGTGAAGGATGAGTAGAAGTGTGAGGAGGTTCTAGTTTAGGAAAACTTATGCTACTGGAAATTGGTATGAATCTGTGAATAAATTTAGGATTAGCTTTGGGATTGGACAGATTGAAGAACACCTCTTACAGTTGAATTCTAAAACAACAACAACAACAACAAAAAACGTGAGACTGGAAAAAGAAAGGTCAACCTACTGATTGGCTTAGACAGTAAATATGAAACATTCTGGTGCCAGTTGAGTCCAAGGGGAAATATTAGTGGTTTTTTTGTTGTTGTTGTTTTGTTTTTCCCCAAAAGTATTTAGCTGTCCTGCAGATAACATTGTATTTGGATCTGGGATCAAAAGGACCAGAACATTATCTTTTACAGAAATAACTACAGTGTCTGGATTTCATTTGTGTAATTCAGTTACTTCTAATCACTCCCTCTACTGATGAGAACAAACACTAAAAAGCTACCTTTAAGTGTTTTGGTGTTGGTAATAGTAATTTGGTGCAATTTAAATTGTACCAGAATGTGTATTTTTTATTTTTTTCCTCAAGTCCTGGAATGACCTTTGACCATAATCTCAGCTCCCATGTACAGCAATGCTTCAGGCCTGTGCCCAGAATAATGAGCAGCTGGGGGCAACCCACTGCCACTGCTTGGTTGGTCAGGGAAGACAAAACTTCAGTCTGATCGTTCCCAGGATCAGTCCCGGTCTGATCCTAGCTTTTGTCATAGCATGGTTGTCAGTGAAGCAACTGCAGGCTATGGGTTCCTATTGCAAGTAGTTCTTTGTAGTCCACGGAAGTCTTTCATATGTAAAAACAACTCACATTCTCCTCATTTTTCTGCAAACCCTGACACATCATCATAACTGCTGAGACCCTGCGTCTTCTAAATAACACCCCTGAGTGCTGCTATTTTCTTGTTCTACCTTGGGAAGCCTCGAGGGCATAATAACTGGCTGTGTTCTGTACTTTTCCAAAAGCAAAGCCTAACCCAAATATACCTCCAGTGTTTGATGCTGAAGGCTTAACCACAAACAAAGCACAAGCCCAGGAGCCCTACTGCAACAGTTCTTGCTCTCTTCTGCAAATTTCTGGGATTCATCAACAAAAGGAGCTCCCAGTTACTTCCTATCCATAATCCTAACTATAATCAAAGGCTGCTGAGGTTCTGTGTCCCTGAAAGTAATCATGGCTTAGAGGAGCCTTCTGGCTTGCAGCTTGCTTTTGGAAACCCACATGCAGGAGACAGACTGAAACTCTTTGATGCTTATATTTTGGAAAAAGGAGGATAAAGCCAATCTGAACCCCAGAGTTCACTTAGCACTGAAACAGGCCTCCCTACAAGCTAGGCAGGAGTCACTGGGTCCTTGCCACAACAGCCCTTATTATGTATGCAAACCTTCTGGTATTGCAGTAAAAGCTGTTCTTTACAGCTGCCTAATGCTAGTCTAAACTGTGGTCTGCTAAAGCCCAATGGTCTCAAAGCAAGCTGTGGTAATTCCTAGGATGTTCCTCACGTCTACTCTTTGGTATGTGTCTGTGAATACAACTTAGCGTTGAGTAATTTTATTCCTAACTCTTTCCGTAAGATCCCAGAGTCATAAGGCTGCTTTGAAATTAAGCGAAGGCAACAGGACGCTAAACAGAACTGTTTAGTATCTTTCCACCAGAGTCAAGGTCAGGATTTGGGCTAGGATTAAGATTTATTGTTCTGACCTGCCAGTAATACAGGGCAAGAACAAGGGCTGCTTCCAAGAGGGACCAACAGATGTTCAAGTCCCAGTCAGGGCAGCTTGAGGGGAGGCTAGGGTTGGGCAGCATTTGGGAGGGCTGAGGACTAAAAGAGGTTGTGGTGATTTATTAAGGGTTTGTAGTATTAAGAAAGAGGCTGGTGAAAGTCTCAGCACACGCATGAAGCTTAATGTGGGAAGTGGTCACTGGTCTGGGTGAAAAACTAAAGATCAGGAAAGAGCAATTATAAAGGATGGAGTTATCAGTGAGCACTGCAGGATATGCAGGGTAAGGATGAAGACTTGGACTAGTAGCTACTTCTGAGAGAAGAGACAGGCAGTCTAGAATCCTCTTGAGACCTTCAATATACTCTTTGTGTAAAAATGAGTCTTAATGTCTGGAAATTTATCTTTCAGTAAACTTCACAGCATTTAATTCCAGAAGAACCAAAATCTAAACTGAGTACTGCAGTCTTAGCAGCTCGTCCTGGGAGCCTGCACATTTCTCATCTTATGTTTAACCACTATAGAGCCTGCTCCAACATGATTCCCATGAAATACCAGAGCAAAGCTTGGTGTGATCTAAGGTTTCACCTTAGCCACAAGCTGATCTGATCTTTGTGTGGAAATTCCACCAGAACAGCTTAGCTGGGTTGCTGCAGAGTCATCAGCTAGCTGCTGCTCTTGCTGTCGCCACTGTCTTCCTGTCGGTACCTGAAACACTTCTATTATACGAGAGTTACACAATGAGTCAAACGTGCCAGTTCTGCTCCTTGGAAATCAAGAGTTATGCTAGGTGATAACTCACAGATTTAGTTGCTCTAGCCTCCTGCCAATGCTACAGTGATATTTTGTGATAAATAGGTTTTCAGTTTTTGAAAGTGTCATTGCATTGTCTTTTAGCAGTTTTTCCTCAGTTTAGAAAAGTCTCCCTCTTCCTCATTTCCCCCTGCCCTCAACCCTTCTCAAACTAGGGACTTGAAGAAAAAGGAGCATGAAGGCAATATTGTTTTATATATCCCATTTTGTCCTATATTTAGTTGCAAAACTAGCAGCTTGGATTGTTCTGATCTCTTAAAAATTCAGGGAGTGGGGTGCTTTGGCAGGAATCTCTCTTTTCTCTTCTTGAAGGTCTCCGACTTGATTAGACCTTGGAAAGGAGAATGAATTTCAAAGGCCTCTGAGGAAGTTGCTTTGATACAAAAGGGTCTCAAGTTCCTGTGATCTTGCTTGTATGAGGATTTCTTTCTTGGAAGCAGTTGCTCAGGCCCATGTGGCAGACCGCCTTGTCGTCTTAGTGCACTACTAGTACTCCTTTCCAAAATGCTCTAAGGGGGGTTGTTTTGGTTTAAGGGAAAAAGGAGGAGGGAGTTTCCCTTGTGCTTGCCAAGGTAAGAGGCAGTCCTCTTCTGAAGCTATTGCCAGCCCCCATTACCCTTGAGTGCTTCTTGTCATCACCTGCTATTACCAGAGAGTTTATGAACTTCCTTAATGGATCGTTTCGAACTAAAGTATCCCTGTTCCTTCTAGAGCCTGCTGCTTACCGGTTTCATCCCAAATACAAAGCCATGGGAGAGATTCTCAGAGCTTCAAACTTTACCCTAGCCATAAGCTCTCAGCATACTACATCGAATGGTGCCACCAGCTTCAATCAGGGAATGCAGGGTGCCTCTCAGCAAGAGGAACTGAGAAGCTGGTTTGATTGGAACATCCAAAGATGTGGACTTGATTAGGCCATCTTGTTCATCTCACCCAGGGAATCACTGCAAATAGCCAATGGAAAGTTTTATGAGAACAGTTAAATATTTGCTGCCACCTCTGGTGTTTTCCCACGCAGGTTGTAGCTCTTCAGACTACTTTAAACTGATGCCAGGCTTTTTTTTCTTTTTTCTTTTTTTTTTAAATTTTTTATTTACAAGAGCTGCTCCCAGTGCCCCTTCAGCAGCCTTGTGCCACATGCAGTTCTACTTTGCTGTTGTCCCATGGGGACTGTTTTTTTCCCATGAGATCTGTAGTGCAGCACAGCAAACCACTGGGTCAGATACCTCATCTAAAGGTAAGGTGATTCCCAAAGTCTTTTTACCCCAGAAAAACTCAGAAGCTTTATCACCTTCCAAAGAGGTAAACAGGCTTGTTTTCTTTTGTCATTTCTTCTTTTTCTGCCAATAACCTGCAATCACTTTTTCCTTTAAAAGAAGCAATCTTTTTGACTGAAACACCTACAGCTTTTTTGTGAAAATTGATAAAATCTGGAATGAGAAGAATGAAGGGGATGTGCGCTGCAGATTTTTTTTCTATTTTTCAGCAGCTTAAAATCTTCAAAAGAAATCTATCATACATTACCCTTTCTCTCTTAAAAAACAACAAAACAACAAAAATGTCTTGTTTAGCCCCTGTGTATATGTAATACACCTTACTCTTCCCATCTGTAATGTTAAGATTTATAGGCCTTCTTCCTGGCTGCTGGCCTTTCATCCACTGAAGAAAAATAAAACAGCAATAAATAGATTCACAGTGCTAAGCCTATAAATTTAAAATTCACTTGCCAAAACTAATTTATCATTTTAACATAGGCACAAACTCAGATAAGATGTGGATCTGCAGAATTCAGCACATTCCATGAATTTTTATTTAGTTACTGCACTTAATCCATTGGGAAAAATTTCTGCTTAAGCAAAAAAATCAGAGTTGTTTCCCAGCTAACATTCCCATAGCAGTATCAGAGGTGTTACCCACCAGGCTCGTGTGTCACAGAGCTGTGGCTCTCTGGGATAGCTATTCTGCTGCTCTTTATCTAGTTTAAGTGTCAGTCCTGGGTATATAAATTTAAAGTGATGTTTCTCCTATCCTTCTGCTCCCTTTTCATTTATATGCACTATAAAAATCCCCAGCGTATATCCCAGGTCCCAGGAAACATTTAGATGTGTTTTAAATCTACTACACACACATTTGTGATATTTTATACAAATGCATCATTTTACTCATCTCATTATCCTAATAAGTGCTCCCTAAATTAACTTCTATTACATGAGTAATGTTTAGGTATGCATATTTGAATTCCTGCTTTTTTGTAACATCCTTTCAGGAATTTTAAAGAAGTGGTAAGTCTTCAAGTTTACGAACTCACAAATTTTTTTTTCCAAAATCTCTCCATTAAATGTATACAGACAAGTTTCATTTTCATAAGAACTGTATGAGACACCGTATGAACACTCTGTGGACCACAGAAAGCCTCCTGCGGTATTTAATTTCTTCTTTGTTAATCAGCATTCAGCTTCCTTACTTCTGACCTGACCTGAGGTGCTATTCACTCCTTAGCAACCATTTAACCTGGCATACTTTGGATTTAGCTAAATGAGGAGACACTTTCTTTTATGTGCAGGGAGTTTCTGTGAAACGCAGTTAACCAAAATGGCTCCCTCAGGGCCTGACTTCAGTGGTAGTGGAGAGAGGAGGGGAGGGGCAGAAAAGGAAGGGACCATGAAATTCAAGGAACCATTTAAAGAGCCAAAAGTCCCCCCAAGTGAGCTTTGTCTTTCTAGCTTTGAGAGCGTAACTGAGGTGCTGAAATTGAAAGCCTTGTCACAGTTGAAAACCTAATCCAATCTGGGAGTTGAGCCCTTCAGTAGCTGCTGAAGAGAGACTCAGATGGTAGGTTGGAGGCACCACTACAGGGCAATTTGTATCTCCTTATCCATTGCCTGTGGAGTCTGAACATGGGCAACTCCATTACACTTAGCGCACACTGTTACCCTGCCCTTTGATTAATCTCGAATTTAGCTGATTCTTTCAAGTTTCAACTCTTGAGTAAGATCTGGAACTCTTCTTGTGCTACACTCATTGCAAACATATGTTGGGGTGTAGACCACATTTGTGCTGGTAATAGGGGAGAAAAAATGGTATGTGGAAACTTCACTCCCCACCCTCTTTGTCACCAATCAATCTCCATGGTTTAACATTTGTGATCTGAAGAATCTGTTCCCCAGGCCCTATTTCTGGCTCACTCTGCAAGTTATTCCATTTAACAAGCCTTGCCAAAAGTGGCTAATGCTAGCATGAGGGAAAAGTCTAATGGCTTTCAGCTACAGTATTTGTATTGAACCCCTGCTGTAGAGCTGATATTAAATTAAATTGCTGCTGAACTGGAATTTTCTCGTCTTATTCTAGAGAACCTGCTCTTACTGAGGTGTTGCATCCTTCCTGTAGTGGCAATGCATGCCATGAAATTGTTGAAGATCTGCAGGTCTTCCCTATTTACAGGATTATCTGGCAAATATTTTTGCTTTGCTGATTACGCCAGAGACGTGCTGTTTCCACTTCATTGAACCTATCAGATCCCAGATTACTAGTTGTGTGTGCATGTGTGTTTTGTTTTGTTTTGTTTTTTTTAATTTTATTTTACACTACAGTTGGCTTGGATCTAAAAACCTCAGTTAAAATATCATTCTTCTTGTCTCTGATGCCTGACACCCAGCAGGAAAGGCTATTTAAGGCACTGTCAAGTAATGATGGTGAGGACACTCCAGAATTCCTTGCTGAAAGCAGGCCGTTAGCCATGTTGGTTAAAACTGGAGAAATCTGTTAGAAAGCCATGAGAATTAGTTGCTAGGAAGCAAAATAATAGGAGTGGGGACAAGGTCACATAAGCACTGCTAGTGTCTCAGTTTCCTAACTTTTGAACGCTTAGGCACTTGCAATGGAAATCCAAGGGGCAGTTTCAGTGATAACACATGACGTGGGAGTGGCCGGCTCCTCTGCCACGCCACTGCTCTCCGCATGGCTAAAATGAGCGTAGTCAGCATGCGATGGTGAAAGAGAGATGAGTGTCACAGCATCTCTGTGTCGTATAAATGTGACTAGTTCACCGGCACTTCATAAACACATGGTTAGTTCCCATCTAAATCAACAACTCATCACAGTTTTTCAGCTCGCTCCCCGCTATGCATTGCAGTAGCTTTCCAGTCGTCAGTTCTAGAAACAGCTCTTTTCCTGGCCACCCCGTGACCAAGGAGAGCAACTAAGCTGGCCTGGTAGGGTCTAGATCTCTTCTCTCCTAGCTGCTGGCCCATGAAAGGGCAGAAAAGTCAAGCTTTACTTCTGAGATCTTTATCAGACTGCAATTCTGATTAGCTGTGGCTGGACAAGAACGCCAGACTTCATTAGAAATGTCACCATTTCAAAATACCCCAGGAGATGAGCAAGGATAAAAAGAGCATCTACCAAATAGAGACAATAATCAACGTGTAGGCTGCTGGCAACAACATGCAGAAAGAGGTACATCCTGGTGTTGCTCCCTAATATTCTCCATTAACGGCCCACAGGCATCCTGGGGAAGGAAGCAGAGCAGACCAAAGGCCGGGCAACAGACAAAACAGGAAAAGGACAAGCACTCAAGACCCCTTGCAATGAATCTGATTTATTGAAATGCATCCCACCTTCAGTCAGAAGCTTTATCAAGTGCCCTCCTGACCCTTTGTTCCTCTGCCTCTGTGCTTTGAACCTCTTTGCCCTGTACGCTGTCTAGCTGTGAGTTCTGCCTCAACATTCATACCCATCCCATTTTATCAGAAAAATCCTGTTCTTTGACCAAATGTTTTTCTCGTGCCCCTTCAGTTAGGCCAGCTGAATTCCCTCTCTGCTTTTCCTTGGTCTCCTGTAACTATTTTTTTCCTCTGTTGTCACTTAGTTAGGGAATGGAGGAGTTTGCCTTCTTTTTGTCATTTCTCTAACTCCTTCCAAGCAGCTGGAATTTATTTTAATAAAGTTCATTTCAATAGAGCCTGGAGCCATAATACATGAGGCTGTGATCTCAGAAGAGCTCATAAATTAAGTAGGGTCAGCTCTGGTCGATGCATGCATAGGAGACCTCCAAGGACACCCTGTGTGCTGATGAGCCTGTGCCAAGGATATAGGAACTGCCAGACTGTGTCTGCCCAGTAGGCTGTCTCTTGTAATATGCTATCTCTAGCCACTGCCAGATGCTTCAGAGGAAGATACATGATCCCTGTGGTGGGCAAGTTACTCTTAACTGATCATAACATCCTTCTAGATGTTTGCAGCATGAAGCTGTTGGTCTGGTCTCTCAAGTGTGCAAGGGTGGCTGGGGGGCACGGGACCCTGGCTGCTTACGCAAGGCCTGGACTACTCTCTGACGCTCATACCAAAGGTGCTCTTGTGGGCTGCGCTGGGTCAGCCCCGTTTTGAACTTCACTGCCTGTCCTGAAGGATGAACACACTGCAGACGTGTCTTGACCTCACGAGGGAAAATATCTAGCTTGAACGTGCCCTTTGCAAGCCCAATAGTACTTTCCCCTGAAACTAGATAGTAAGTGTGTTTTTGAAAGATTCATGGTCTTGTTATAAAGTCTCCAAAAGATGGTGACCTCCCCAGCGAAGCTGTTGCAGTTCCAGCTGCCCGTAAAACAGAATTTGTCTTGTTCTGCTTCCAGCTATTGGATGACATTACGTCTTTGTCAGAAAGACTGCAAAGCCTGCATGCTTGCCTCTTCTTCCTATTAAATGCTTTTCTATGTGTAACTGCCTATATTCAGCAATTATGTCACCTCTAAACCTTCCCTTCTGTAAATTGAATTAATTGAATATATTAAGCCGTACATTCTAAGTCTTGTTTTCTAGTTCCTGTGGTCCCTACTACAGATAGCCCCACACAGTGATAAATCCTGTGTGCTTTGAAATCCACAAAAAGCAGTGTTTTTAATTCAGATTACAAAAAAAAATCCACAGATTAATGGTAAAGTAATCTGTAAGGCTGTTTGACGGTTTTTCTTCATCAGTGAACCTACTGCTTTAACCTTTTCCCTTCCAAGCCAAGGAAGCTTCTGACAGTACTAAGCATTTTTTCTGGTAAATGTTAACTGCTTTCCTACTACCTTGATCTTGACTTGGTGGTTGAAGTCAACTATGAGGCATGGCCTCTGTTTTATGGACTAACATAGTACGGAAAGAGTAGCCCTCGAAGAGCAGGAAGGCCTCCAGGTCAGTAACTCTCAAAAGCTGTCCTGTGACCTTCCCTCTGTAGAGGGACGTACCAAGCTCAGGAGAACTCTCTTCCCCTCTTTTATAGTCTCTGCTGGTGTTGAGTGAGATAGGACTATTTGTTTTCCTTCTCTTGTTATTCTAGTCCCTTTCCTCTTGCCATAATGTGTTACTTCACCAGCCCTGGCATCAGTTTGCACAAAGCTATTACTCAGCAAATGATTTATTTCTTATCACTGCTCTACTTCCTACTTGTCTGTCTTGTTGGGTTTTTGTTTGTTTGTTTGTTGTTTTATTTATTTATTTATTGCATAGTTTCAGGATTATTTCAACACTTCTAAAGCAGAAACAGCAAGCTAGAGCCAAACATTGTTTAGAGAATGTATCAAGTGAGACTTTTCCACCAACAAAACTTCTAATGTTTCTTCTTTCTGTCCAGAGGTTCTTCTTGTGATTACCTTAGGGTTTTTTTCAGTGTAGGGTGAAAAATCTCCTATCTGGCTGGACTGCTAAGTGTTTCAGTTTTTCTTGTTTTGAATGTGAAACACATCAGCAACAGTTTCTAGGTAACAGGCAGATGCTAATCTCCAGTTCTCGCCTGATTTTGACTTTGTTGGATATCTGAATCCAAGTCTCTAAGGGGCTGTGACAAAGCACAGTGTTAATTGGTGCCACCAGTTAACATCATCATCTTCTGAGTGTCTGTCTGTCCCATCACCTGGATTACGATGCTCGAACAATGCAATAGTAGCAGCAAACGCTCTGAGTCTGGATACCACTGCTGATGCGCTCCTGCAGTTTTGGCTGAGCAGTGGCAAGGATTCAACCAAATGGCTTTGCTTGTAGCTGACTGGCTTTACTCTGTAAAGGCTACGTTTTATTTTCGTCCTGCAGCAAAGAAGATGCTCTTTAGTGTGCAGCCTGCTTTTCAGATACAATTTTTCATAGGTGCAGTTTCCACGGCCTTCTACACACCCCTGTATATCCAACATCTCCTGTATTTGGTGATATCTGTATCAGGAGGCTGCCCCTCAGGATTCCAAGGCAGCATTATACAATTTGGGGTACACTGCAGGAACCTTCTTAGTAGCTATTTGGTGCCATAGATGGATGGGTTGAAGTGGCAGAGACTGTTATGCAACTTTAGGTGGTTGATGTAGGAGCAAGGTATACTTAGCTGAGTCAAACTGAATGGAGAGTAGAGGAAATTGAATCAGGAGTGCTAAACATGCAATGAGAAGGAAACTTCAAACATTTTTTCTTTCTCTTTTGCAGAAGCAAATGTAATTCTGTAATAACCTGTAACATGTTTTGTGAAAGGGTATGGACGTGGGTGTCCCTGTTTCAGTGCATCTCCGTAACGCACAGTGTCTTTTTCTGTTTGCTTGTTTGCTCTGGAGATTTCACTCAGTTCTTCTGCTGAGCCAGTAAACGGAGATCTATGTGTTGTTTTCCAGATCATGATAAACTAGCTCGTCCTTGATCACTGGGCACTGCTTGGTGGAGGTGTAGCATCCGCCTATTTGAGATATACCACCTCTTGAGATTAGGAGGAGCGGGAAAAAGAAGAAAAAATATCATATCAATAATGATACATGTATGATAGCTTTGGGGTGATATAGAAGTGTCATTGGCATGAACTGGGTCTAGGGACCTCCCCTACGCCAGAGCCGGAGAGCACCAACAGGCTCTGCAGCATCTCCCCACTGCAAGGGCTTTGGCTGCCTGTGCCCACAGCCAGCTCTGCTATGCGCAGCTGTAACCTGGGGTCAGGCTGCTGTGAAACGAGATGTGTGAGACCCGCGTGGAGCCTTGTCAGGGCTCTCCCCGCTTACTTTGCTTGGGAGCCACTTTTAAACTCAGGCCCTTTATCCTGGCCTGAGCTACATTGCAGATATGCGTTTACCTGACCACGTGCCCCATTAATTTGGGCCCTGACCTGGTGACTTGAATTCCTGGCTTGACTTCAGGCCTGCCTCATCTTTGTGGACTTGTCTGGCAACCACTGGACTGAGGCTGACTCTGGTTAGAGTCACCGGACCTGCTCTGCTTTCTTGCTTGTGTACTGTGGGCCTCTGCTCTTGTTGGTGAGGGAGGGCATTGCCCTGCCTGCCCTGCTGGCACCCTCAGCCCCTTGCAGGGCAGCCCTCTTGCTGCTGCCTGATACCCTGCATCTGGCAAGGCAGGCCATCCCTCGCTTGTACTAGTAAAACCTTTACAGTGTCCCATACCACAATGTGCTTTTGAAATGCATCAGAGAGTTAAATGCTTGATTTGAAATACTAATCATGTCCTTTCTATAAAGCCAAGATCTTTTGCAAATATCAGTTTAGCTCTTCAGGGTTCAAAGCCTACATAATAGCCGTTGGGAGCCTTTTAAAGGACCAAGATAAGCTTTTCATACATAGTATCACACCTTTGAAGTCTGCTGGCTAGCACTAGTAGCACATGAATTATTCTAGAACAGCACCATGTGCTAATATATTTTGAGAGGTCATCTGTGCCTTTTGTGTTACTGTTTAAATATATTAGGTTTATGGAAAGTTAGTTAACAGCTGTCCCAGACTCAATGGATTCATGAACTGTACACTGCATTTATACAGATCTGAGCCATACAATAGGTACGGTGTCTCACATGGCTCTGTTTTCAAATAGGAGGTCTTTATAGTTTTTATTTCCAGTCTAATTGATGGTGCTGACAACACTTCAGAGGTTTTGCAGTTCATCTGAGAGAACCCTTTCCCACACTTCCAGCAAACAGTAGGAATTAGTCTGGTCATCTTCCACGTGTGCTAGGCTGAGTTTATTTTACCATGGCCTATAGGAAAGTGTTTTCCAGCTGCTCCTTTATTATCTGACCAAAAAGACTGAGAACAGAGGCTGGAATAAAGAGCTCTTACAGGCCCCTGGGGCAGATACGGGGAGGCTGTGCGAGCAGGGAGCTTTTGGCTATGATTCCCTTTCTTGCCTCCAAAGCTCTTACCACATTCTGCATTCCCGTTAATCCCCCAGATTTATATGTGAGCATCACTGGGGCAGTCTGTGGGTCCTTTTCCAGCTGGCAAATGGAGCAGCTTGCTGGCTGGGGATGACTGACTCCTCATTGCCCAGAGATTCTCTGACTGCAGAGAGTTCCCACCATACTAACTGAATGCGCTTTGCTTACAGTATCAAGTCCTTACTTCTAAGATGAAGCCAGTAAGGAACGAAGGGTACACTAGCCAAGCTGATCCCAGACTTCCCAACATGCAAGTATCCTAAACTGTGGGAACAACTCATCCATGCTTCTTGAAGCCTCCACAATCCCTTCTTTGTGTCCTCTTCCAGGGCAGAGCAGACAGGAACTAAATGAGACAGCAATCAGCCTGTATACTTAATTAGTGCAATTTCCCTTGAGTGGCCTGTTGCTTTTAGGCACAGATATAATCTGCTGTGTATGACATCCATATCATAGATATTAGAAATAAAGGGGAAAAACAAGGTCTCCAGTTACTGCACACTATCTCATCCATTCCCCTTTGGTTGCTGAAGGATTGTCCTCTACAGTCAAAATAGGACTGGGGAAAAGTACTGATGGGATCTCAAAGGCGCAGCCTAATAAATCTTGTAAAATAACTACTTGGGGAAAGGCAGAGGATCTCCTCTGTCTCAGTAGCCTCTCCATGTAGTAGAGACTGGGTGAGTTGTTCCTTCAGTGCAATTAGACGGTCCCTGCTTGTGTCTAGAAGGAGGGTCTAAATACCAAGAACGTGAACTGGGAAGAAGTTTTGAATTCCGTGCAGAAGCTGTAGGACTAGCGACTCAAGGAGCAGTTGGAGGCACAACACTGAAGAAGAAAATTTATTTTGCAGCAAGCATTGCACTTGTGCAATATCGCCAACAGAGCCACAGTAAGACATCTAGGCAGCTGGGATACCTCCCAGTTCATCAAATCCACTTGTCTTATTGTATCTGCACTGCTACAGCTCGTCACCTGTTCCCCTGGGCAGCAGTAGAAGTCAGCAAGGGCATGAACATGTGTGTTCGCTCCTTGGTTTCCTGCTTTGTACCTCCTTGTCCTGCCCTTGTTACCAAAGGCCTTTGGGATTCTCCTGCTTTTCCCCTGTTCCTCTTGAAAAGACAGCACCCATTGAACTTTGCCCAATGCCTGCAGCAGGTGCACAGCTATATTCTAACATGTTTATTTTCTGATAAACTTCCTCTTAGCCGTTGGGACCACCTAAGAGCAGGGGCATCTACCTGTGGGCTACTAGTCCACACATCTTAAGAGAGAACTTGTATCTCTAAAATAATTTTACCATGCCCTGTTCCGGTCCCAATTTACAGGACAATCACACCAGGCTTTGTCTTCTTCAAGTCTAGTGATCTGGGATCAAAGCAGCTCAGATTCATCGTGCTTCTATAAATTAGATCCACTCGGTCAATGCTCAGCAGTCTAGCTTGTTCTGTCAGACTGCGTGTGGACATGGGGAGTAGTAGCACAACAGCTCCTGACTCAAATGTAACTGTACTCTGACATGGTCTGCATGTCCACCTACTACTGGCTGCAATGCCTAATCCTATTATATGGTGTGAATTGCTCCGCTAATCTACTTCCTTTGTTCCTAGCCATATTTCAGAAAGATGGTTTCTTAAACTCTGATCCCATTCCTCAATTACTGCCATTTCTGTTTCAGGGAGTAATCCGTATTGTCTTGAGCTGTTGAAAACACAAGGTGAAGCTTAATCAAAACTTTGATTTAGAAACCAGTAAAATCAATGATAGTTTTGCTTCCCCTGGGGATGAGGAATAGTTAGCAATTTCAAGACAGTAAAACAGTGATTTAAACAGGGATCTGCAGCCCCTTCATACTAAACTTCTTTCTTGCTAGGTATTTGAATGAGGCTTCTAAGTAGCAGTTTGGAAGGTATTAGCTAGTGGTTAATACTTTATTACAGTGGTAGAGGGCACTGTACTGTTGAAGGTACTGTTTGTGGATCAAATGTAATAGCTAAGAACAAGACAGTTTAATGGCTTGAGATTCCTTTGCACTTTTTGTTAGAGATAGATGTTAATCCTGACAATGTTGTAAATCATAATAATTGCATTCTTCCTGTCTCAGACATACTGTGTTTAATTCTTTGTTGTCCTGACCCTGTGGACTCCTTTCTCCTGAAGATGTGCAAGAAAAATGTAAACTGCTGCCATTCCAGACTGAAAAACATTCTGCATGCAGTTTGCACTAGTGCAAACACCTACATGTTGTTCAGGCCACATAAAGTCTGTAATGTCTGGAAGGCCAATAGCATTGGCCTGTGTAAGTACAACTGTGGGCAGCAGTGCTGCATGAAAATGATCACCTATCCAGTTAGATCAGCATTACAGCTGACAGATAAGCATGAAGCGTTCTTCTAACTGCTGTCAGTTCAGATAAACAGAGCTTAAGACCCTTTTTACAGAATGCCACCAGTTGTCTTCTAACACTACCACAAAGCTGGTGTCCATCTCTGTGACTTTAAACAATTCTCACCTTGTGCACTTCAAAGCGTTACATCTTTCTCTGGGAAAAAATTGCTATTTTTCAAGCTTCATCTCCTCTGCGGGGTTTTTAAATTCAAAATAAGAAATAGTGTTGCTATCTGCAAAATTCGTACCTCATCTACAAAGTTCTTAGTTTCTTCATGCTTTGTTCATACTGGTTTTTCATTAAAATGTTGTTTCACAAACAAAACATTCATACGTTTGTCTAAAATATTATGATAGTTTTGTTTTTGCCTCAGAATGCAATTTCAAATGTAAACATGAATTTTCACTTTTGAAAAATTGTTTTGATTTTTTTATTCTCACTTCCATTTTTTTTCTTAGCAGAAAGGGAAAAAAGCTGCGATTTTTACCTGCTTTTAGAACTTTTCAAAAATTATTAAATTTGCTTCAAGTATTTCTTCTCAAAGCTTCCAAATCTGATGTTTTCGCTGAAAAAATGTCTTGTGAAGTAGCTTGACTAGTTCTCTTTTTCAACTTCAGTCGGTGTTTGTAAGGTAAGTTTGTTCCTGTATATACAAAATGTGAGGAACACTAAGTTATTGCTATTGCTGACTGACACCATTACTTGAAATATCAATCCCACACTGTGATACCATGACAGCAAGGAAGTCTTGAATGATGAACAGTCTGCATCTTTACATGGCCCCTAATTAGAAATCCACTGTCAAGAAGATCTGTTGCAATGGGGGAAAGTGCCCTGGGAGAGTGCTTTCTGGCAGCAAGTAGGTCTGTGGGTTTGGACTTGGGTCACTACCCATGAGCAGTGAAAGGACAGCATGCAACTGCTGGTCAGGGAGACTTGAAGCTGTGAGGGTAGGCACCAGGAGAGTAGATGCTGCTATAAAAATCACAATAAATTTTATTGCAATTTTCTTTTTTTCCTCTCCAAATTGAGGGAATTAACTCTGAAGAAAACAGGTCTCACTGGAGACCCGACCTCTCTTCAGTGGTCTTTCCTACCCTGCAGAATATGGATTCTTTCTTCATCTTGCATAGCTGTGCCTGCAAATCCCATCTTGCACGTTCCCAGGCGCCTGTTTCCAGTGCAATTTCTGTTTGGCAGTGAACTGCTATTTTTCCTGCTTCCTTTCCCATCCCCCAGCTCATGTTCTGAGCAGCTGTGAGGTGGGCTGATCCTTCTCAGAAAAAAAGCTAGCTGTTGGCCTGTCCTAGGAAGAGAATTAGCTATCCATGCTGCTCTGCATCCCATGCTTTTTTCCCTTTCCCTTGTCATCTCAGCTTCCCTTTTTACTCCCCTGCCTTATAAACTATAGTTCTCTCTCATTTTAATCTCTCTGCCCCCCACCAGTTCAGTGGATTGAAGACATCAGAATCACATAGTCAATTATTCCAAGACCCAATAATTCTTTCTGGCAGTGGCTGGGAAATTTTGACGTACTGGGGTTTTCTGGGGAGATATTTTGTGAGTATGTTGAGTTTGATTAAAGTCTAAAATTTCAGCTCATATCTGGAAAGTAAGAAAGACACCAGCACTGTCTGACAGTCACCTGGGAAGGCGGAAGAAGAACTTGAACCTAGATTTTCAGCATTTCAGGAAGTTTCTTCCAGGTTGTGTACATCTCCCTCTACAAAATATAAGAAATTTCAAAGATGTCAATGTACTGGAAAATATTTTCCTTACTAGCTGTTGCACATCTGTGATTGGTTTATAAGGGTTTAATTTTGATCTTAGCTCCTTATCCTACAGTTTGCTGAAGTATCTGTTTTTGTTTGTTGAGGTTCTTTTCTGTTACATTGCCAGTGGCTAAAATCCTTATGCACAAAATCTTTCTTGCAGGAGATCTTATCATTCTGTACTGCAGTGGATGACACAGCCTTGGGTGCTACAAGATGTTGCAAAGCTGCAAAACTACTGGACTAAGACAGTGAAGTTTTCTGCTCATAAGAAAGCCTCAGGTAATCACAATTGTAAATACTGCTCATTAATGGATATGTGCTCCTGCTTTCCTGGCTTACTCAGTCCCCTCACAGCACAGTTGCATGCTCCTGGGTGCCATTTCTGGTCTATGCTTTACCCTTTCTTCAAAATGTAGATTGAGCATGGGATGGTGGCCAGCACGCAGGGAAGCAATGTAATGGCTGAAAGCGGGAAATAGGCAATTAGAGGATCAAAGTCAGGGAAATTAAGCTTTGAGAGGAAAGGGCAGAAATAGGGTGGGGTTGGGAAGAGCAGGATAATAGCAGCCCTCAGGGGAGACACCAGAGTAGGAAATGGAACTACAATCAAAGAAGCAGAGGGCAAAATACAACTGTT
Source organism: Chauna torquata (assembly GCA_013399475.1). Classification (NCBI taxonomy): domain Eukaryota; kingdom Metazoa; phylum Chordata; class Aves; order Anseriformes; family Anhimidae; genus Chauna; species Chauna torquata. The sequence continues at coordinate 215,675 of VXAL01015089.1, forward strand.
ATCCCTTGCAGGGATTGTCTAAGAAGAGAGAGAAGCAGCACAGAGAGAGAGAAGCACAACAACTGTGTAGTATATCCACTGATTTTGAAATTTGTTTAACTACTACGCTCTCAGTGGAGCCTTCCTGTAAGCAGGGCTGTGCAAGCGGACCCTCCAGTGTGGTTCAGCAGCTGAATTAGCTGCCAGTGAGTGCTCCAACTTTGCTTCTCAGCAACCTCCAGGCACCACTGCGGCTGTCTCTCTCCTTCCTTCCCCTAGATCCTCCAAAGCCCCTATCATCTGACCTCTACCTTTGAAATAATGCTTACTAACATCCCAGTATGTCCGTGGTTTGATAAACTAGATCTTTGTTTTCAGTGCCTTGACTATATGTAGTTTGAGACCCTGTGTAACTAAACCAGATATTTTTAACTTGGTGCAGCATGGCAGTGAGGGTATACATACTTTGAAGTAGGCTCCCATACTTTGGGAGCCTACACTTACTGTGCTTAAGTCAACACAAGGTGACTGGGACAGCACTGAAATAGGACATTCCAAAGATAAAATAAGAGTGTCCCTTCTGCTTGGGCTTTACTGCTTTACTGAGCTTTTTTTCTTTTTTTTTTTTAAGGAATGAGCTCATATCGTGCATAGACTAAAGTTGTTCCAGAGACATTTCTGTTGTAAAAGGTTTTTCATGGAAAATGAGATGTTTACAAAACAGGGAAAATACTGAAATGTTTGTTTGGGTTGATTTTTCCCCTGAATCATTTTAAATTGCAAAATGCAAAGCAAAGTAATTTTTCTTGTATGTCACACTGTTTCATTAAGGCACTAGCAGAAGACACTTGATCTAGAAATTAAGATAAGTTGCTTCAATCAGTACTAAGTAGCAGGTGCCCTTAGTGATTAAGTGTAATAGAGTATTTCCATTATTCTATTAAGCTTTATGTCAGCAGTTGTCATAGTTCCTCTCATATTCTGAAATACTGTGAAAACATGTTCAGAACAACATTTCAGAATCTTAGAATTGTTGCTTTCTGAAAGTGAGAAATATAAGAATTTTCACTTCATAGAAAATTCATAAAATTTGGGTTTGGTCTATAGCAGATTAAAAACCAGGAATTGAAACATTTTCTTTTCCTGTGAAGGATAAATCATTGGGTTTAATGGTACAATGTATTGCTGACACAGTCTAGGTGTTATTCTGCTTCTTTATTTGCTATATTATTTGTGAAGAACACAAAAGCACCGTTCTGCTGAGCCGTATACTCTTTCCAGCCCTTTGGTGTTTCTTACGTGTATTGGGGGTGTTGGAGGGAAAAAAAGAAAAAACAACCCCAAACCCATTACACAGCAAGCTAATTTACTATAGCAGCAGATACAGAAAAAGAAAAGCAATGGAAAAAATACTTGAGTGATGATTAGGTCAGTACCCTGGGCTTTTAGCAGCCATTTAAATTTAAATATGCACTGCAACATGAGGTAAATAGGCCAAATGAGTCTACAGAGAGCCTTCGTAACGTGCAGTCTGAGGCACTCATAGCAACATACCTTACAAAAGACTATGGCTTGGGTTGTTGGGGTCAGCTACTGAGAGTGACTAGCTTGTACTGCACAATTCCACAGAAAGCGTTCTCTGGAACGAAATAAAACTGTGAAAGCTGATAAAACTGTAAACATTACCTTGAGGTGGGTTATTGGGGCAGCAGCAAGGTGCATTAAGCTCTCTCAGTCCTCTCATTCACATCATGTTTGCATTTAAATTTGACAATATCTTTTCTGGGTGTATATTACATTACAGAACTTGACAACTGTAGAATTCCAAGTCTGACAACCCTTGTAAGTTAATAATAGACTTTTTTTCTCAAAGTAACCAGGAGGGAGGCATAGACAATGACTTATCTACTTAATTGAAATGTGAGGAGTTCAGTTCTGTTTTCATTTCTGTCAGTGCAATTCCAGGGAAGTCAATCATATGGAACCAAGTGTGCAATTTAATCCTGAATTGTTTGTTATATTCAAGATGCCTTTTTCCACACTGGGTGGGATCCTACCAATCCTGAAATAATTTAATTTCTTTCTCAGCCATGCTTTCACTGATATTTTTAAAACTCTTTTCCCTGACAACTGCTGCAAGATGGGAGAGGTAGGAATGGTGGGGTGGGGTGCATACCCTCTCCCACAGCCTAGCCTCTTGCAAAGAGGGAGAGAAGTGAGGGAAGCTTGGGATAAGACACGGAACTCCTTTCGATTCCTCTCCTACAAAATAATGTAATTCTGTTAATTTAGATGAATATCTGAGGGCCTAGTTCTACTTTGGCTTACATCAACTGTTTGTTATACTAATGCGTAATATAAGTGTTGTCACTTCTGAGATAACAGCTCTGGTTCAGTGTCCATTTTGGCTGCGTTACTGTCCTGGGAGATGTGCTATTTGTCCAGAAATGTTGGCGATAGAAACCTGCAGGCAGTAGGTCAAGAAAATGGCATTCTTTGGAATAGTTTCTCAGCTCTCCAGCTAGGCGTGTGCTGACTGAGATCAAACAGACAAACTGGTGGGATCCTGGCTGCTGTTTCACGTACTCAAAACAAAGAGGGAAATTCAGCAGTGATCTGTTTGCAGGAATAAGCCCAGCTCCTTCTGTACTGCCTGGCCCCATCCGAGGGTGCTGGCCCACACTCTGTCAGGCAAGGCCTGACTTGCCTCCGGTACTCAGGAGTCCTTAGGATGCGATCTGCCTGCATCGAGTGTCAGCATCCATTTGTGGCACTGATTTTTAGTTTCTGCAGTTTGTGGAGGTTTCCATAATGAAACCACAGGTATGCCTGGCATTCCCAGTCTGCTGAAAGCCTCATGGCTGCGTGAGCTTCTCATGCCACAAAGCAGGGAAAGGAGCATAAGCCAATTTCCCCATGTTCTCAGGAAGTGGCTTTCCTGGTAGACATTAAGAAGATAGTACTACAGAAAGTTTAGTCCCAAAATACAGGTGTGCTTCTGGCCTGAATACAGGATGATAAGGACCATGCTTTTTGGAACAAGTCACAGAAAACTTCAGTCAGAAGGGACCTCAGGAGGTCATCCAGCCCAGCCCCCCCCCTTCAAAGCAGGCCCAACTTTGATTAGGTTACTCAGGGCTTTGTGTCCACTAGAGTTGTGAGTATCTCTGAGAATGGAGATTTCCCCATCTCCATTCAAGGAAACTATTCAAGTATTTGATTCCTCCATTATGACTTTTTTTTTTCCATGATATCTAGCTGGAATTTCTCTTGTTGCAACTTGTGTCCATTTCCTCTCAGACTGTCACTGTGTACTTCAGAGAAATCTGGCTCCATTTCCTCTGGATGCCCATTATATAATCAAAGACAGCAATATCATCTCCCCTTAACCTTCTTCTATTGTACTGAAGAAACCCAGCTCTCTCAGCTTCTCCTTGGCCGTCAAGTGCTCTGGGCCCCCTCTTAATTAATGTGGGCCACTGTTAGACTTGCTGCAGTATGTCATTGTGTCTCTTGTGCTGGAGTCCCAAAACTGACACAGTACTCCAAGTGTAGTCTCACAAGTTCCAAACAGAGGGGAATAATCATCCCTGACTAGCTGGCTCCACTCTTGCTAATTTAGCTCAGCATGTGTTTGGTAATCTTTGCTGCAAAGGTACATTGTTGGCTCATGTGAGACTTGTCTGTTGGCATCTCCAGCCCCATATCTGCTAAGTTGTTTTTTATCCAACGGGTGCCTGCTGAGTGAAAGAAATTCTCTGGCTGTGGCCAGGACAAATGGCATTGTCTGAAATACAGTTTCTCAAACTACTGCTGTTGCATGGGATTCTTCTGTACCCTTTGCAGGACCTCAAATTTGTCTTTCTTGAAACTCCACCAGGTTCGCTTCAACCCATTTTTCTGGCCTGTTGATGTCCATTTGAATAACAGCTCTGTCCTCTTGCATACAGACTGCTTTTTCCAGGTTTGGTACTATCCACAAACTTGCTGAGGTGCACTCTGTCTCAAAGTCCAGGTTATTAACATAGACAATGCTTGACATTAAAAAGCATTATCCCCAATACTGATCCCTAGGGACTACTAGTCACCAGGCATCAGCTGGAATTTTGTAGAACTGCTCACAACCTTTTGAGCCTGGAGGTTCATCCTGTTTTCCACCTATTTCATAGTCCACCTCTTCAAATCAATTCTCACCAGTTTGACTACAAGGATACTGTGGGAGGCTGTGTCAAAAGTATTTCTATGCTCAGGGTAAACAATATCCACTGCTCTCCTCTCATCCACAAGGAGAGCTTCAATTTGCTGAAAAAATGGTCACTTCATGACGAAATCCAGACACCAGTCCTTAGGGGGAGGCAGTGCCAAGCATATTCTTGGTGTTCCCTGGCTTCTGCCTCCCCTCCCAGAGGTCTTCAATGTGTAAGATCAGTTCCAGCACATAACTTCATTCTTCTAGGCCTCAAAGCTATACACTAGTTTCCCATGCAGAGCTCAGCTTCCACATGCGTTCCTTCTCATGTCAATAAGGAAATATGCCAAGTACTTAGGAAAGCGTGTCCCAAACCACAGTTACGCATAGGAAGTCTCCTTTTGGCCTCACTTGGTAGTGTTTTATCTCCATCCAGTCCCTGCACATGATCTGAAGATGATAATGTTCTGCAGTGGGGAAAGCATATATGTTGTGTCAACTTGACGACCCCAGCTTATCCTGCACAGTCTACTAGAGCTATTTATCTCTCTGTCACCTAGTATTGCTGTAAGTCTGCCTCTCCCATTTGTCCCTAATATACCAGTCACTGTGATCTTTGGAAAACATATTCAGTTATCATAACTACCAAAGTGTCTGGAGCTGCTGATGAAGTTTGTGATGCTGCTATGGCAGGTGTTATCCAAACATAATATACCCAGCCATTTTTTAGCTAAAGAAGACAAAAGAAGGGCAAGAGGAAAACGGAGGGGTGAACTGACTTGGACAACATTGTTCATATCAGGGGCAGACCTAGGATCCAGGGATTTAAAATCTATTTGATCACCTGCTAGGCTACAGTTTCTATAAATACACTGTGGTTGTTTTCCATGTGCCTGAATTGCTACTCCACACCATAGAGTGCCTTCTATATTCATCTATTCCCTTGTTCTTTGTCAGTGCCTCAAAGTTACCCAGCTCTTCCTAACAGCCACCAAACCTAAGGTCACATAACTCACCTCATAAGAACACAGGAACTGTGTAAATAACTCTTAATCCCTGCTCTTGCAGCCAACCATTTCAATAACCCAGGTCCTATGCATACCAAGCTTTATCTCCGAGTCTTTTTGTTTGCCTCCCTAGACTTCTGGGTTAGGACCGCATGCTGTGTGTCTCCATGTTGTACATACCATAATTATCTCTTGGTCTCAGGAGATGCCGATTCTGAAAATGTGTGGAGTCTCCAGCCTTTGGCAAGCCAAGTCTTCCTCCATTACCTGCAGAAGAATGACTTCTCTTGCTGGTCCTGAGAGCATATGTTTCTTCCCAACCAAGAATTTAAATTATTCTGCCAAGCTTTTCCTCAAGACAGGATTATTCCTGGCACACTGTGATTAATCCTAGGAGCATTTGCTGAGGTGTCCCCTCCAGTTGCCTTCCTATTTCCCCTGCAAAAACCATCCCAGATATTGCAATAGACTCAGCCTGCATTCGGACACTGGATTAGAGCCCGTGAAACCCTGGGTAAGGTGAGCAGGAGTGCTGGTGATGTACGTGTATTCTGAGACCAGGCTTTGGATTCTACAGGACCTAGGGATGGACCCTGGCTCAAGAAAACACAAGCTAAGAACATATTTCTGCTGCTGCCACAACCTTAAGGGGCAGGGAACAAAAGCAAGCAGGAGCCCTGGCTAGCCTTGAAATGCTGAGTGGGGCTTTCGGAGGAAAGGAGAGGATGAGGTGATTGGATTGTTTAAACAGCTGCAATGAATCAGCAGCTCCCTTCCCCTGCCCACCCCTTGCTGCACAGCAGCCCCCTCCATGCCAAATAAAACAAAGTAATCCCCAAAAATGCAGTCTACCACAGTACAGCCGTTTGACACTGCAATACAGAACCAGCCCACGAGCTAGAAAGGAAAGATGCAAAGCTGATGTGATAGTGGATTTCTTAACAGGAACTGCAAAGACGACTTGTCCCAGCAGCAAAGGAGAAAAAATAGAGGGAAACACAGAAAAGGGAAAGGGCTAAACTTAGCTTTGCTGTAAGCAGAGCCAACTGAGCTAACCACAGTGAAAGTTTCTTTTAGTTATAGCAGGATGAGATGTGCTACTGCTGCCATCTGTAACTCGTGGTTCCTGGTTTAGCTGGCTAGCCCAACCTAGGCTAACAGGCTGCTGCTAGCATACGTGGCCAGAGAAGGTCCTGAGTCCTGACAGTCTCTAGAGCCAAACTCAGGCTACAGCTGGGAAGCTCAGAAGGTTTAAGAATCACAAAGACTAAAAAGGGAGCTTGGGGGCTGGTGTCCTGTGTGGATCAAAGCAGTGTTTTGAGGAGAACCCCAAATATGAGGATCCTGAGGAAATCGGTACAAGAGACAGGTGAGTGAACATTACTAATATTTAATATACAGCAGCAGAAAGCCTCAGCAAATAGCCACACAGCATCTCTTCTTCACCCTGCCCCCTCTTCCCAGCTGCTCAGCTCAGCTTTTCATCTGGCTGCTGCGTGATCTGTTAGGCCAGTGCCCACTTAAGGATAGTTATTGCAAGGAGTGCAGTTAGAGTCTGTGTAATTGCTCAGCTGATGGTGTAATGGTCTCTCTGAGGATTCAGCCCAGCAACAGTAATGATACAGCTGGCCTGTCTTGCCTGATGGGATCATTTCCACTTTATTATAACTGTGATTTTCAGCTCAATAATTCCAGAGTATTTTTAGACCCTTTGAGATGAAAAAAAAAAAAAATGCTGAATTTGCTACTCTGGCTTATTTTTTTTTTCTTTCCCCCTATTCCCTCTTAACTGGTGACCAGGAGAAAAAGAAATTTCCAAGCAAAGTCAGGCAGGGATCCTCCACTTCAGCTTTCTTCCTGTACCCTTTCCAGAAGAGAATAGAACTCTCAGCAAGCTGCTGAAAGAGGCCAGTACGTTTCTGGGGATGAACTGAGAGCCCAGACATAAGATAAAATGAAAAGGAATTTCAGCTGACACCACCTTCCTCTCTGTCATCTTACAAAAAAATCTCCCACAGAGAGGTGAGGGGTGAACTTTGCTTGCTCATTTAAAGCCAGAGCAGAAAAATCCCTGACCAGAAAACTGTAAAAAATAACATTGTCCAGATCATTGCCACCGGCAGCCATCCTCTTCAGCCTCCAGTTGCTAGAAACACCTTGACAGCCCTGTTCTTCCTCCAGGTCATTTGCCTCCCATCATTCCCAAAAGGAAAAAGTAAATGTTTGCCCCTTGGCAGCTCACAGAAGATACTTCCTCCTTCTTCTGGCACGTGACAGAGCACAATGACTCTAACTTGTTTCTCTTGCACTTCTTTGACATGGGATAAAACCATGCCCTGCTACATCTAGAGGAGGGAGATGCAGCTGTGAAAGCTACTCTACTTCTCTTGTGTCATGTGTAGATCAGCAAGGGAAACCCTGTAAATTGGCATTTCTGTGTATGTCTGCTTCATGTTCTGGTATGAAAGCCCAGGGCCTGAGGCATCTATTGGATTTTGTTTAAATGCTTTATTGGATTTTATGAACCTCATATACACCAGACAGACCATAGGAGACATGTCCTGGTGATATCCACAATAACCAATTAAAATCCCAGCTATGTTTTAACTCCATTTTCAATGAACTATGAGACACAAACCTCTTCTCTATAGGGTGAACAGAGATCTCATTAACTACATTTAATTGAGAGTGGCAGCTAGTGGATTTTATACATTAGGGAGCACTTCTGTAGACGTTGCGTCTTTCAAATGCATACACTGAAAAATTATAATGAATCCCATGATCGATACAGAATCATCTTTCTTGTTTCCACTGTTGCTTCAGTTCCAAGGTTACTTGAATAGATGAGCTTCAGTTAATAAAATTCACATTTTCTTCACTTTACAATATTTTTTACAAACTGATCCCTACTTTTTTTTTTTCTGTTTCTTTTGGCATCATCTTCATCAATTGGTCCTTTAAAATAACCTAAAAAATCCCCCCTTCTTTTTGAGGATTTCAAAGCTCTCAGGAGCTGCAGACAATGCTCTTTTTAAGTGTATGCTATTGTTTCTATTTTAGAGAATGAAATTAAGGGAAAGAGCAGTTAGGTGTTTCTCACACGGTGTGGCACACTGGAAGGCAGTAGCTGAGCTGCGAACTGAGCTATGAAGCCCCAGGTCTCAGAGCAGAGCACTAATACTAAAACATCATTCCTCCATAATTCATTGGAGATTCCAGGGAAAGTGTGTGAGCTCCTTCATGTTATCGAGTGAGAGAACCCACCAAGAATGTCATTTGAGGTCGATAATCCAGTGGAAGCAATAAAAAGGTAGTGGGAAGAGCAGCCATATGGCATGCGTGCTCATATGCGTACACGTACACCCACGTACACACACAGATATGCTTTCCCGTGCCCTGCTGTGAATGAGTCACAGTAATACCTCATGTCGCCCTCCCTTGAAAACCGTATGAATGGGAAAGGATATTTGAAGACGGTTTATTAGAGACTATTCAGGATGGTGACAGCCTTTCTTCAATGGACAGTATTAACCCAGTTAATTTTAACAGAGCCAATCATTGTTTTGGTCATTTGGTGCACATTCGTTAGACAATCATATTCACCATTGTAGGTCACCCTTACCCTGTGGACCATCTCTTATGGATGTTAATTCCCTTTTGAGCATGATAGCTTAGTAAAGGTAGTTACATAGTTCCTTTAGGACTCTGTAAGCCCCATTTTGATATATGTTCAGAGCTTTGAAAACATCTGCTTTCTGACTGAAATGCTTCAGGCTTGGTGTCCGTTTGAAGTTTGTTTTGGAAAGTTTGAACAAATTCTTTTCTTCTGTTGGTGTTTTCGGGTCAGGAGAAAATGAGTGTCTGCTTGAGAGTCTCATAACAACAGTAACAGTATCCCACTGGGGAAGGGGAGGTGGCAGATTCTGCCCTAGCCGGGAAGGACTGGGAGCAGGAGGGCCCGAGTTGCCCCTTCTGCCTCTGCCCCTCAGCCAGCAGCTGCCTCAGCCGGGCTGGCCCGGCACGGGGTGGAGACGACAGAATCGGCCAGCGCACGGGCGGCTGTCAGGCGGCTGCGCTCTCCTTGCCGCAGTAAAAATGAGTTTTGCCTGCGCTGCTGGCCGTTTTGCCTTGCGCTGCCCATCTGAAGTGTTAGTTCACGTTTTAGAGTGCGTTCAGACCTCAGCCTCTGTGCCGCGCTTGCCGATCCCGGGGCTCCCCTGTCCTCCTGTCTTGGCACCTTGGCGTAGCGGCAGGAGGCGCAGCCTGTGCTTACAGAGGGGCTCCCTGGCAGGAGAGAGGTGTGAGGCAGCTGCCAGGCTCTCATGCCATCAGCTCAGTGGCTAGTTGTTTGCATAGCTTTGCCTTTCCCAGTGATCTTCCCCTGTGTCCTGTGTTCCTCATGTGGTTTCCATTAAGGTCAGGGTGGGGGAAGGGAAGCATGTGAATTATTGCAGTATTTACTCTCACTTAGCATGCCAAAGCTTGGAGCATCTGTGGCACAGGGGCTGCAGGGAGTCGCAGGCAGTGCGCAGAGGCACACTTGGGTGTTAACTCCACTGATCAAAAAGCAGAAATCTCCCTCTCCCATCCCCTCACAAAGACCCTGACCACCTCTTTTTCTTAGAGCAAGCTGTGCAATAAGGAACACAAAGTTGACTCAAAAGTGAGTGAGAGCTAAAAATCTCCACTCAGCTGAAAAGAATATGACAATTTGAGCGAAGTGATTAATCCAGGGAATACGGCTCCCATTTCAAGGTGGGAGGGATTGGGACTGCCAGCAGAATCCGCATAAATTCACATCTACAGCAGGGCAAAGGATGGACCTCCCTCTCTGTCTCCTATTTTGTGTGTGCTCTGTGACTGCCCTAAGCACCAAACCACTCAGTTGGTCTCTTCCTGACAGACTTCTCTGGCAACTGATGAACCTCTCAGAGTATCTCAGCTGTCATCTGGCCCCTTCTGTTGCATAAAATTAAGGTCTTTCAATGCTTCATGTGTAAAATGATTTTCAGGTAGTTCAGGTAGGTTTTATTTGCCCTTATTTTCTTCTTTCTATGGTTGCAGTATTCCTTGGTTTTAATGCCAGTAGCACGGCTAACTGGCAAAGCAAGTTGAAATCTGGGAACTATGTACCTTCGGATTTACCGCTGCCTTTTACTGGAGATGCTGCAATTGCTGGAGTATGAAGGTCAGTGCTTCTGTCTTAGAAGTTTGGGTCTCATGAATCCTAAAGACATCCTTTTCTTACATTTGGCTCCAAAGCATTATCCTCTCCTGGTGTTTTGAATGCTCTCTGCTAAGTAGGTTTCAGATGAGAAAGGGTACTGGATACAGGTCGGAGACTCAGAGCAGCTTGATACTGATGGATGTTCTGAGAACGGAAGAGCTTGAAAGGGAGATGGTTGTAGCCTGGCAGCTCCTGGCTGGGTGTCCCTGGACAAACTCCCTGTCCTCATGCTTGGTCTTTCCTTTGATGGATGAAAGGGCAACATTACATGTCCAGAGCAATCTTCTTAATGTTACGTGGATAGGTTTCTGTTAGGGGTTCAAGGACTTGCATGGAAGAAAAAGCTGCCCAGAGTAGAGATAATGACAAGAATGAAAAAGTAGATCAAGTGAAAGCTCTCTCCCCCTTGACTGAGATGCCTGAAGAAGCGGTCCTACAAAGTGTTTGTGTACATGACAAACCTGTGTAACCAGGTGTTGTTCCTAAAGAGGAGGCTTTGTGTCACCCTCCGGCTTCCCCAGGGGATGGTTTACAGGGAGGCAGTTCATAAACCAGTCTATTTCCTGCATAGACCAAGAAAACCACAGCAGGAGAATTGAGCAGTGGAAGGCAGAAAGGCTTGACTTCTTGTCTGTGCATAGACTAGAAACGAATAATGAGACAGGCACAGCTCCAGCACTAGCCTACATACTGTCTCTTTTAAATTGTGAACTACACCTTGTGATGGCAGGAATATCCTGACGTTTCCTTTGGAGGCTGAACTGTTATGCAAGTCTTCAAGCTCTAAGGTTAGAGCAATGCAGTGCTCTTTGTAAAATGATGAACCTAGAAGCTATTCACAAAAATGGCAGCAAGCCCAGAACATATGCTGCTACAGGGCTGGAGTGCATCTGGGACGGGGCACATCAGTGCTTGTATGTGCACAACAGCTGTGTGCCAGGGTGCAAGCACAGCAGGGCACAGGCGTGTGCATCAGCGGGGCTGTAGGTGTCAAAGCCAGCTGGAAGCTGAAGCTCTGTATCAGCATTTTCAGGCTGCTCATAGTGGTGGTTTCCAAATGGACTGATGGCATATTCTTCACTGTTTGGGCACAACTATCATCCTCACTACAATAGCACCCACAGGCCCCGTTGTGCTCAGTGAGAATCAGCATGTGTGTAAAAAGGGACCTGCTGTAAACGACAGCAGGTGGAACTCCAACAGGCAGAACAGCTACTATGAACGAGCATTGCAGAGTACTTACTGGGTGAGTAGAGGCTCGTATGCCTGGGCCTTAGGTCTGACTGTGTGAAATTGCTTGTTTTTTCAAATAAAGATGTGTACATATTGCCCTAGTAAGAACATCAATTTTACAGCATCCAAAAAAAAAAAAAAAAAGCTAAAAATACGTAGTTCTGTGAAAATCTGTTTTTAGTTAACATTACAGCTCTGAAAAGCAGTCTAATGAAACAAACTAACAGACACGTGGACTAATGATGCCTGGCTTTCTAAGATTCTCTCAAGACTGACCCCAGTAGGGTTCTCTGATGTGTGATAAGATGTTAGTAGTTTTCAAAGATTTTTCAAACAATGGGAGCATTTCTGTCAATATTCTCTGCCATGGAGTTTCTGGTATCTGCTAATCCCAAGCTCACACTGCAGCTTTTTCTCCTACACAGGATGGGTGCACAAGCAGCCAATGATTTTTTTTTCCAAACTTGTACAAGCTGCGTAGTTTGGGGCCAAAGAGCCCTCTTCAATTTGGTTTAAACTGGCCAGTAAAATCAAAAGTTTTGTTGGGAATGTAAATGGACAAAAGGAGAACTGGGTTTCTTATGCCTTGTTTCCTTAGTAAAACAGGCTAAAAACAACTTTGAATGAAAAATTCCATCCAGCTCCAGTCACTACTTGGCATATCATCAAAAGTTGCTCTCTGGCTGTAGAGAAATAGGCTTCATGGCTTCATGAAGCTTAAAGAATGGACTGTAGCCTATCCTGTTATATAGACTATAATGTTTCACATTTCTGTTTGCCAGAGTCACCAACAGTAGGATAAGAAGACAGTATCTGGTAACAGGATTTTCTGGGAATATCTCTCAGGCTGTATTAGTGTGCTGGGGTGGAAGTGGGAGGGGAGGAAGGGGGCAATTTTGTGGGTTTTAATCTTCCTGGGTATATAGAAAAACACCTGCAATTTGTTAACAAGTCAGTAAAGGTGGGCTGGCAGTTCTGATGTTTCCAAGAACGTTAGGGATGAAACCTTAACTAATCACAATTTGCAGAGAGGACATTGTGGTGGTATGTCATTGACTGGGCCTGCGCCTTTGAGCATGAGATTCTGCAACAACCCCAAATTCCAGCAGCAAAGTCTTGCATCTGTCTTGCACATGACACATTTTCCTCCCACATCTCCTGATGAAGATTTGCTTGGTAAATGAGAATCTCAGAGACAAGACATTTGCTTGCAGGTCCAGGCTCTCATAGGAAGGAACACTCTGCACATCATTAGTTTGTGGTGAGCTGCATGAGCTAACCCTAATGGTATCCCAGTCCTCTTCCAGTAACCACTGGATACATAGATGGAATCATTTTGCCATTCACCAGTCTTGTATCTCTTCTTGTTGCAAGTGGAACCAGACTCAGTGCGTTTTAAGGGACAGTCTAGCATTATCCCAGGACCAGGCTCCCTAAATTAGCAGTGATTCTACCCGGCGTGAACCCGGTGCAGAGGTGGCTGTTCTGGAGAGCATGTCACGGCCTCTTCCGAGTGCATTCAAACAGTACCAAGCAGGCTGACTACAGGCTGCTGGGGGGCTGTAAAAGGGATGGAGGAGCACTGGCTTGCTGCAGATCAATTACATGCAGATAGAGCTACCATTTCTAGATGCTAGGGGTGCTTGAAGGGTTCCTGCAACATACGCCCACTTAAAAAAAAAAAAACAAAGCTGTGAATGTAGGTGACAAGTTTTGATTTAGTAACAGACCATCGATTTCTGAGGGAAACGCTCTACTTGTTCCTCAACAAATTCTTTTGCCTTTGGTGGATGCTAGAATTTTCAAGGATACTGGAACCTTTTGGTGAAGTTAGAGATTGTCATTAGACATAGATCTGTATAGCAGATTTTGCCCAAGCAGATGTAAGGTAAATTTCTCACATCCCATTCTATACCACTACATGCTACGTAGGATTTTAAGTGACTCTTGCTAGCTGTTGATAGTGGAATCGTCTTCTGTGGGTCACTTGATGTTTGTGAGATTGTCAGTAAGTTTTAATGGTAGTTTTTTGAGGCATTCTCCTTTCTGTTTTTAGAATTAGGAAATCAAGCCACTTTTTCTGGTTGTTGTTAAAGGGACTCCTCCCTGTCTTTTTAGCCAGTAGGACTCAGACTCACACTCTGCTCAGGAAAGGCTAACTATTCTATTCCTCCTTTTTGGAGCCGTGCACTCTCGTTGGAATTCAGTCTGTCTGTAATTCCTCTGAGTTGTAATTTGGTTTTTTTCTTGTGCAAGGTTCCTGTGTTATAACCTTGGTTTGAAAAGTGGCATGCTGTGGGTTGAAGGAAAAATGACAAAAGCATCTATAGCCAAGAAGAATTATAAGAGTTTGGACAGAGCAAAATAATATTTTTCTGTGAATCTCTAAAGCTTTCCTGAAAGTGTTTCAAGCCATTCAAATGCCACTTAAGTCTGTCAGTCCTGGAGAAATACAGCAGTCTGGTGCAACAAGCTGCCTCCTAAGTTGTTGAAAGCAAGGGAAACTGTGCCTTTCTCCGTGCTTTAGAGACATTCGTGTCAGCTGTCACCCCTCTTCTTGTTAGAGCTGCATATGGGCTGAAGCAGCCTGTATTCACCGCCAGCCATCAGAAGCAGAAGGTATAAGCCTTCCCCTGCCAAACCCAAGATGTCTTGAAACATGCAGCAGGCAGGGAGGCAGTGGAAGTGTGAAACAGCAATTCACCTCTGGAGCTGTGGGATTAGCTTTTGACAAGGTCGTGTCAAGACAGTTTATCTGATCCTCTTAAAATGTCCTGCTGGTGCAGACTCCTCCACAGACTTATTCATGCAATTTTGCTACAGTGAGTAGCTTTTACTTCACTGAGACTTGGGACTGGAACAGAAACAAGAATTTAGGACTGAGTCTTAAACAGGACAAGACAGGACTGGAACAGAGGGAGGATCAGCTGAGGCCCTGGTCACAGGGGGCTGTAGGGCTCTGGAGTATTAAAAGTTGTAGGGAGCTGAAGCGTATCAGCTGAGCTGCAGAACAGAACCAGGCACAATCATTCTCTGATTCAGCAGGGTACCACATAGAAACCATTCTTCCCTTTCATTCATCTGCAATAATGCCAAGCTTTAAAGGAGAGTCCAGGGAGCCCGAGCTCCTGCATGGACTTATGGCAGATGGCTCAACTCTGCATGCAACTTAAAGCATTCTGGCCCAACAGACAGAGCCATTTTGCTGATTGGATGCTAATCTGATGTCTTGGGCATCTAAGTACCTCATGGGCAGTCTCCTGCATGGTTCACAGCCTTTCGTCTGTGGGCACAGCCTGTACACCAATGCCATCTTTCCTTGGTTCAGTTCCCTGCCACATCCTCTGAGCTTCCCTCATCTCTCCTATTGTGGACACCACAGGTGATCTCATTGCTCCCAACCTGTTTCGCTGCAGCTCCCATTAGAACAAACTTTCTGCTAAAAGCACTTCCTTCAGAGGAGCCTTCTCCTTTGCAGTTGCCCTCAGCACTTGCAAAGTCACCTCTCCACGTGCATACTCACAGGGCTTCCTTTTCATTCGCTTCCTTTATTTGAGGGAACAGCTGGACAACTCTAGCTGTTTCCCTCCACAAGCAGTTTCGGAAATGAGGTGATAACCTCAGCCCTTCTTGAGCCTTGAGGTTAGCTGGGGGTGGGTTGCAGATTAAATTAACAGACTGCAAAATATTTGAGGTTAAATGCAGAGAGGTTGGGAACCAGTGGAATTTTCCATCTTGCCTGGGCTATATCCCTCTCACCCTGTGCTGCTTGTCAAGCCTCAAGGGCGCACAGCTTGCCTACTTTTTCCAATTATTTTAATCCTTTGGTAGTGTTAAAATGGGAAGCCTTCTAATTAAATCTGGAGCCTTGCTCATGAATTATCCCTTAAGGCCAGCAGGATGCACTGTCAGATGTGCAGCACGTTCCGTGGGGGTTGTTGATGAGAGATGATTTTACTCGAGCACAACCCCTTTGGACTTCTCCCAGGGCACTGGTGCTGAGGGAGGGATTTACAGGACTACTTGCAACGCGGGATAAAAGAGGTATTTCCCTGTGTATGTCCAAACAGGAAATACAAAGCACAGCCATGGAAAGGGCCAATGTTTGTCTTTTCTGTATGTAGAAAGGACACAGCAGCCAACAGCCCATATTAAAGCGCTGGGCCTTCTGCTTTGGCTCTCCTTTTGCATGCTAAGAGGTGGTGATTAACAAGGTTCAAAGAAAACCATGATAAGGATGAAATAAGTAGTTTTGGAAGACGCCTTATGTGTATCTAAGATGTCACCAACAATAGAGGAGAGTGATTTACTGTGTTTTGTAGTTTCTGACAGCTGTCACATATATTTCATCTACTGGAGGTGTAGGAGATGGCATCACCCGTCAGGTGATAACCTGCAGCTCTTCAATATACACTGTCGCTTCTGGAGCCGTGTGAGGTCTGGAAGTTTTGTATGATCGGGTTCTCTGCCGTCTCATAAGGGCATGATCTCTACAGTTGATGTCAGATACTGCTGTAGCATCATAATCATTGATGCTTTAAGCAGCAGCCACCTCACCTGTCCAGGCCATTCTGTTTTGGGGAGCCAGCCCCAGATGACTAGCAGTGTCACGACTGTGGACAAGATGTGTGAGGGAGGTCTAATCTGGTTACTTATTTATCCAANGGTGACAGCATCAGCTGTTCATCTGGGGGTGGGGGGACATGAATGACTGGACTGTGGTTTTCCTGTGGTCCCTGCATACTTGGATTGTTACTTCTAAGTAATCAACGAAAGGCAACTAAGCAAGCAAGCCATCTGACTAACGTTTGCTATGTAGGAAATTAGGTAGGGGGCTGCAAATTAAAATAGCCTTTCCTTTGGCTTTCTGGAATGTTCCTCAATAAACTTTCAGGTGAGAACAGGTCTATCTGCCATGTCACCCCTCTTACGCCAGTTTCTCAGAATATGAGAGAAGTGCCATGTTGGCCAGGATGCTCTTCTGGTTTTGGAGTTTATGCTTATTTTTTCAGCAGTAAAAAGGGATGGTAGTGAGAAATGTAGGGGCTTTGTTTCTGTCTAATTGGCTTGTCATTTTTGATCCGTGAATTAGGGAGGAGAGGTGAGCTGGCATCACTGGCTGTTATTTCCAATTGGCAATGTTTTACCAGGTCAGGAGCTCCAAGCCTGTGAATGACGCACAGGTTCTGGAGCCTGGATGTGTTACAGTAAATCTCATCCCACTGCTTCATGTGGAAGGAGTTCAGTGACTTAGTACCTTTGGTGTGTCTTAGCTGTCCTTTTTTTTTTTTTTTTTTTTAAACTTTTTGCTTTGGCTACTGGTAAGGATCTGCATCATATAATAGCCATGTGGAAAGCATAGGTGAGATAAGAATGTGTACAATGCCGGTGAACAGGAAACTAGGAGCACAAAATTCGTCTTAAGACATCCCATCTGGGCAGGCTGGCACTATTAACCCAAGCTACAGAGGTATTCATTGCTGCTGGAAAATCACACCATCATTTTAAGCGTTCGTGCGCATGCAGCAGAAGGGTGCAGGGTTTAAGAGTGGTGCCAGCCATGATCAAGTGGAACTTTAACAAACTTCTCCTTACATGCTGAAACCCCTCCTGAAAGGGCTCTGAGACAATTTATTGAGTATAAATTGTTCATGGCCCTATGACCAGGATCCTGACTTTGAGCTCAAGCTCTAAGTTGTTTGTTTGCAACTAGAAGTTCCAAGACATTGGCTGCCGCAGACATGGGGTGAGAAAGACCCAGGCTCACAGAGAAAGAGAACAGAGGGGTTCATTGAGAATCATTGAGAAAAATCCGGTAATAATTGATGGCAATGTTTCTTTCAGGCCAGTGTTATCATTACATTAGTTGATTCATATTTTTGCAGCTAATATAAGAATTTGTTAATAAGGGTGATCAGCAGGAGGCAGGACAGCAGAGGAGATGGCAAGTTACAGATGAAAAAACTTCCTATTTAAAATTCAGTTAAGCTCATCAGTGACTGGTTGTTAGTAGTGTCTGATATTTCTTGGTAGGCCCTGCATGAAATAAATTAGCAGATCTTTCGTTCAGTTCCCCCTCAGAAAAACATCAACCATAACTGACATTAACTAAATGTCTCATTTGCTGTCTTGCAGGGAGGGAAAAACTTGATAGAGACCATGCTCTCATATTTCCCCTGAGTTATGAACAACGTTCACAGAAAGGGTCCTTGCAGGTCAGGTTGGGTGTATGACAGCATCCTGAGCAGCAGGCTGGAAAAGCTTATCCTGATGTAGGTTTAAATGAGATTTTGATGCCCTGTGCTCCAGGGAGACTAGCAGTTCCTCTAATACACCAAAGGTTTTGTTTGGCTAGAGAGCTGGCAAGATATCCCACCACAACCACCTGCTACTGGTGCCAGCTCGCTGGGAGACAGGACTGTTACTCCAAGAGTAGCTGTGTAGATGGTGAGCATCTGTTTCTTCTGCAGGAGCTCAGCTGGCTCAGAGTCTCAGCCAGACCGAGGGACCACTGAATATTTGCACCATGGATGACAGTCAGGCAGTTCTGAAAGGAGAAAAGGATTTCCTATTGGGGACCATGCGTACAGCCTCAGAGGCTGATGAGAATGTTTTCTTGTTGTTGTTCCTGAAGTGGTTATTGGATGAAGTGTGGGAGAGTTCTTCACCTCGTAACCAGAAAAGGTGGAAGTTTGGAATTAGCTACCAGCAAATGAAGACCACTTTTTTTTTTTTTTTTTTCTCCTTACTGACACCTGCTTTGTTGCACTCTAGCATGGTGGCTTGCTTATTTATTTGGCACCTTTTTGCTGCAATCGTAGGACCCTCTGGAAAATCTCCCGCTTACACACCTTTTCCCCAGGATATGGGTCCCTGGGGGAGGCTTCCTGCATGCTGTTTCCTTAGGCACCTGTGCACTATAATGTATGTCTAATTGAAATTGCATTAATGGTATGATTCCATTACAGGCAAGCAAGATGCTTGCTGCAAGAACACTCCCAGCGGGCCCTGAGTCAGCTGCAATAGATAATTTTTAAAGTGCTGTGGATCTTCTCAAAGCTTCAGTGTTAAGTACAGGAGACACAGGGCTATTCATTATTAACAAGATATTATGCTTTTTGCTCAGCAAAAAGTGTGGGTCTGGGATGAGCTATGCTCTAGCAGAGGTGAGATTTGAGACTGCCGGTTTGACTGAGCTATTCCTCAGACACTGCCTCTGAGTCTATGCCAACTTTTGAACTCTCTTTGAAAGATAAAGTTCACATTTCTGTGTTGACCTGGTATTCCAAGAGTTTTGTAAGTTCTCTTTGGGTTTGCTTGCTTTGCATTTTAAGTTTCATGAAAAGACTGTGAGTGAAAAGAACTACCAGCTGCTTCGCGGTAGGCCAGTTGTAAAGGAGCCAGTCAAGCTTCTCTGAGCCCAGTCTTCAGTTATCCCAAACCTGGGTTTCCCTCCCCACTTCCACATTTCTGCATGTATTTCCTCGCCTGAATCTTCAACAAGCTTTCACTATCGCAGGTATAAGCTACCAATGTTCTGACAGGAAGAAAGATGTGATCTCCAGGAATGACTTTTTGGTGTGATGATACTGAAAGGGTATGCATCTTAAGTATGGATTTCCATCCTCTGCTATGGTCCCATGCTATAGAAGTGCCCAAGTGGGAGGAGGGGAGAAAGAAGATGTGAAAGCAAGAGGCATCTTCTTCTGAATCTTCAGCTCCCTGTTCTTCCTGCTCACATTCTCCCTTCCCCTGCGACTTGCCTCCAAGTCTTGTCTGCCTTCTCTCCAGCGCTCTGCCAGCGTACTCAGTCCACTGTGTTTTCTATTATTACTTGTGCTGGTGTCCTGTCCTCCTGCAACAAAGCACCAGCAGGATGACTTATCATTTCACTCTCAGCTCTACCTCACATGGGTGTGTTTTACTGAAGAGTATAAAGGTGTATTAGCAATCAGAACTGCTTCAATTTGGAAATTAAAGGAAAAATCAGTTAATTTTGAAGACTTCCCAGGAAAGCTTTGTGTGATTCTGTAAGGATGCTCCAGGATACTTATTCTCTTTTCAGTAGACTGTACGAAACATTAGATGTTTTAATCTTCTAAAAAGACAGAACATTCTTTGCAAAATTTTCACCTTCTTGACCACTTTGTAATTAGCTCTACTAGCAAGTCATTAGCAATTGTTATTGCAACAGAGTTTGAAGTCAGGGGTGGAGAATCATCATGACCTTCTTATTCTTCACTCTTCTCCCTCCCCTCCACTAAACATATGTAGTCAGAGTTACCACCAATGTTATTAGTAATATTTTATTTTTAACTGTGCATTTGAGAGGGAAGAAAGGGAGGTTCTTTTGGCACTGAATCTTCCAAATCTGCGCAGAGCTTTGGGTCTTTTGGCAGGAAGATGTGCATTTTTAAGGGGTCACACATTGAAATTGTCAGTAGAAAGCTTGCCCTCTAAAAGAAGAAACTTGGAAAAAGTGTTTTTTCAAATTCTTATTTCTTCAAAAATAGAAGAAAAGCTCAGGCTTCAGAGCTTGAAAACCAAGATCAGACACGCACCAGGAAGTATGGCCTTTTCAGTTATTTATTGGGTTGCATTTTTATTCGTAGAGCTTGATGTTTGATCTTTATGGATTGCATTTTTATTCTTAGAGTTTAATGGTTGATCTTTATGGACTCCTTACTGCACAGCTTCCTCTCGTCCCACTGTCTTCTCTTCATTTGTCCTTTACACAGCTTGAATGCTTGTGGGAGCTGCTGGATTAATAACTCTGGAGACTTGCAGGGAGAAAGGGACATTTGCATTTGATGGGTTTAGCAGCTGAGAGTCTGATGCAGACTCTACCAAAAGTCATGGAAGAGAAGAAAGGATCAAAGTGGAGGCATAGGACTGCAGTTCCATACAGTGCCTATCAGATCTATCCGGCAGCCTCAGGGACATACAGCTGCACCCACAGAAACCCATCTGCTGGCCTCCTGACTCCCTGGAGAGATCACTAGGGCGTGTAGCTCTATTATATTGGCTCTGTAATATTGTATGTTGCTTAGCTTGCCAGTTTGCTGCTTATCACTCTGGTATTTTTTTTAAGTAATTGGTGGCTTTTGACCCGCTACTTTAGTTGTTCACATAATCTATCAACACCAGTAGACTGAGCAATCAAAAAACCTCTAGTAAGGTCAGCATGGCCCTCCCTTACCACCTGTCCTTGAAACAAGCCCAGATGGGCTGCTATAAGCACAATCATCTTCAGAGGCGCTCTCTCTCCTCCTGCTGAATTGTGCTTGTTTCCTTCCTCACCTCCAGGTGTGAACATGAACCAACAGGGAAATCAAGACAGTAGGCTTGACTGCGGGTCTGCCTGCAGCACAGAGTCCCACTTCAGGGAAAAGTCTAACATCAAAACTATTTGTCTTCCATGACATCAAAAGCTGTAAATTCTAGTGGTTCAATTTGAAAAATGTAATCAAAATGCTTTTCTCTGAGCTTTTTAAATGAAGCACACATGTCCAAATGGCTCAAAGTTGCCATCACTTTCCTTTCCGGCTTGCTGCCACACAGCTGGGCTCTTAGCGGTCCTGGTGGCCGTGGCTCAAACAGGGCTCCTTGGCCTCCAGGCTTTCTGCCAGGAAAATCTTTAACATCATGGCTGGAGCTAGGTTCGCCAGGCTCTCAATTCTGCTCACTGATCAAGTACACAGGAGAACTTGTGAGGAAATGGGTTGATTTCTGCCAGAAAATTCAATTAAGCAAGTACATTCCCATGAAATAGTTTTGATTCTGTTAAACTGCTGTTTTTCAAATGGAAAACTGTTCTATCAGAAAGCTTATGTCCAGCTCTGCTCATTAGTGCAGCCATCCATGAACAAAAAGTAGGTTGTGCTAGAGACCATGCTCCAGACCTATAATTGAAATGCCTAGGTCTCTTCCATCAAGAGCAGAGCGCAGAGTAGCACTTTAGCATCTGACTCCCTTTTAGCACTTCAATGTTTTCTGCAGATACAAAATCTTGCAAGACCCCTGTTGGATAGGGGTTATTGTCCCCATTAACAGATGGATACAGGGCTGAGACATAGGGCAGGGAACAACTTGGTCTTATAGTGAATCTGTGGGAGATTCTGTAAGAGAGCTTCCAGTCCTGACAGGGCTTTCTGCATCAGCTATGCCTGCTTATAGAAACTCTCCCAAAAGCCAAGTGGATCAGTACTATACAGGATTCATGTTACAGGATACACATCAGGTTCAATTATAACACTCTTAGAACAAATTCATGCCTAATTCTTAGCTCAAAATAGCAACATCAGAAGATCACAGATTGGTCTGTAGTTTGGTTCAAATATGGCGTAAGCCGAGTGTTCACCAAGCAGGGAAACTGGGGAAGGCTGAACTGAATTTAAAGCCCAGCCCTACGAAACTGTATTGACACCATTCAGCTTGAGTCATGTGGCATAATTCTGCAGCCCAGCTAGCAAAAACTAGGAAGTAGCCTGCAAAGTTCACCAACGTTGGGTAGAAGTACCTGTAAGTCTGTGCTGAACACACAGTTACACAAACTAATTATTCAACCACTGCTTTCCACTTTCAGCCAGCTTACATAAAGCAAAACCACTTATGTTTGTTCTGATAACATTTGGACCAATTTCAGTGAGAACTGTCAGAAGAAACAGTAATCGGAGATTGTAAGCTACTACAGGTTTTTCTGAAAGTGGGACATTTAGGAAGAGGTAAGTCTTCTTTCAAGGAGAATAGTAATATTAGTTCACCTGCTATTAGACATCAGAAAATCCATATGAAGGGAGAATTTGAGGGAGAGAGAGAAATGAAAACCTTAATTAAAGCTGTAACCATGGGAAGAGCTTCAAATGCATCTTGAACCTTAGCCATGAAAGCCAGTCAACCCCAAGTCACTACAGGTAGCTAAGCTTCTTCAGTTCTGGTGTCTGTGAGGAGGTCTTCAGCAAGGTGAAAGTCCTAGCATGAAATAGTGGATGTGAACCTTCTGGAAGTCACAGTAGCCTTTATTAATAACAAACACCTCTGGAACAATAGCCCCCTTTCTTCAAAGGTTCTTCAGGAAGACTTCTCATGACACTAACTAGAATGTTTTTTTTGACTGTGGTATTCAGAAACAGTCTTCTCTTATCCACTTAACTGAGATCTTGTTTGTCACACACTTGCCATCAAAATCACCTTTCAGTCCTTACTCTCCTGCCTGACTGTCTCACGTGCTGCTGTCACTGCTTGCTGCCTTTGCAGCCTCCAGTGGAAGTGGACCACAGACTCTCTCATGGTGGGTCCAGGGTAAGGATTTGAACTGGAATCAGGAAAGACTGAGGACATAGTCCCTGCTGACATTCCACTCAGCACTTCGTCTTTCATTGGATAATTTAAGTGCCTCTTGTTGGTAACCACTGCCTTGCAGATTACAACTTTGAGAGCTGTCTTAACCTATTCTCCTGTTTCATCCTGATTGATGGAGCCTTGCAGATGAAGTGGATGCAAGCCATGGGAGGAGGGGTTTATGAAAAGGCCCTCAAACTAAATTGCATGAGTGTAGTGAAAATGTTCTGTTCTCCTGCTCAGATTTTATGCTGCACCAGTTAACAGTGGCATATGAATACCTCACTGGTGCAGAGAGCTGAGAGACTTAGGTGTTAAAAGCACCAAGACCCTGCAACATGAAACATATAATTTAACAGGCTGTAAGATAAAAGCCAAGTTCTTAGCTGGGATTGCAAACAGAGATGATGAGTGGGGCAGTTTCATTATTTAACATTGAGTTTACATGGATGCAAACTGCTACCATTCTTATTTAGTGTCATCTTACAGTCACTTTGCAATGGATGTAAATGACTGCTGACAACTGGTAATTCCACCAGTCATCCAAGTATGAAGTTAGTAAGAGTGTGCAGACAAGTTATAAGGTATTCCCTTAGTTTCCTCCTATCTGGGGGGAGAGGAGAATGGGGATAGAGGGCCTTGAGCTGAGAAAATTGTCAGTCCCACTGTACATTAGGTATTGCTTTTTGAGGACAAAAATGTAAATGGGTTTCGGTTAGCATGAGGCTGGTAATTTGTAATAAAGAATTATTGGCTGGTTACCAACCTGCTGCTAGAAATCAAGCAATTTAGTTTGGCACAATTGTCTTTTTATCGAGTCTTGTTCCATTTTAAGTGGGCTTTAAGTGATGTATAAGCCTTGAGTTAGTTTAAATTTCCTAAGTAGGATATATCAGCACAATGCTTTTTAGCAACAAAGCACAGTTCCCGTTTAGGAAACGGGGCTCTGCAACGTGTCCATAAAGCTTCGTTATCCCTTCTACAGATCCCCAGGACAACTTTCCTTCCCACTTGCTGATGTTCTTATCCCAAAAGTTAGACAGAAGTGTTTTGCCACTTTTTCCTGCTTTTCCCTTGTCCTGCTCATCTTCTAGGGAAGTTATTTTATAAACGATAATGGAATAAGGCTGGGAGGCCTTCTTCACACAGAGAAGCAGGCCCAGTGTAGACTGTCTCCTCCATATGGCAGCATATGTTTCTGTGCATTTCCTGATAGAGCAACCATCTCCCTGTGGCATTTGGGCATGGTATAATTAGCTGTGTACAGAAGTAGTGTGTTGATAACATTTTGCTGGAAGAGTGCCATCAGCATGACTGTTCTTGGTATTGGTTGCCGTAAGTAACACTGTCTTTAGAGAACAGTCATTGGAAATTTGTGGGCTGCTCTGCACACCCTGAGCTCCTTTGTGATTTTATTATTATTGTTGCCTTGTAGTCCTTTGAATTTTGAACATTTAACATGAGGGAAGTTCTGGCCTCTTTGTTTAGCTATGTATGTTCTTGATTGCAGTTTGACAGGATTAAGTCCAACTGCAGATGGGCATCACAACTGGATATATAGACTACTGTCTGTTCTGACCTACTTGCTCCCTGTTTTTTCCAGCTTCTGTTGTCAGCACAAAACATGACAAAAAGCAAAAAAGAAAAAGTCCAGGGATATTTCTCTTTACAAAGCTAGGTCCCTTGCAGGGTCTGTTCCCTGCCTTCTCTATAATCAAATCTTTGTGCCTTTTTGACTTCCTATGCAGACAGACTGCTGTGATCACAGTGGATTATGCAAGAATTAACCAGAATGATATATGAAAATATGATGTATATATGTAGATATGAAAATAAGTCTGTCTCAGAGAGTACCCAACAGCAGAGCTTCAGAGAAGAGTGAAGAAAATATAAGGTCGCTACTGATGAGTAGAAGAGGGCAAGTTCCATCTTCCTATAAGCAATTAGATATTGGTTTATGGGATTATCACTTCTCTATCCATTTTACACTGCTTACAGTAACCTTGCATATACCATTACCCATGCAAGCATCCTGTAATCTTTTGAGTACTTTTGATCTGTTGACTTCTGTGACAACTATAGAAGGGAGTCCCAAGAGTTAGTAATATGAAGGTCAAAATATTTTCTGTTCATAAGTGTGTTATCTTTGGCTTCTTCTTCTGCACTTGTAACGTCTCCTTCTGTGCTTGCACAATGCTCAGTTTTCAGCAAAGCTGCAGGGGCATATCTATAACATCTGTGGAGAGAGAGGGGAAGAGCTAGTCCTGAGTCCTGAACCTGTAAGACTGTGCAATGCAGCACAGCTCTGTGAAGGCTTCCCTGTTTATTTGCTCACCAATAGCACTGAGTGATGTGGCTGTGTTCCCCCTGAACCCAAGCTGATTCACAGCTTTGGTGCCTCAGCATGGTGCACTCTAGTACTTGCAGCTCCAAGAACACTATGCAAGATCTCAGCTCGGGGTCATGGTGCCCGTAGTGCATTTATATCCAGTCTGTGGCTGCTCTGTGGCCGTGACAGATGGCCAAACAGAGCACCAGCTCCTCTAGCTGGACATTCTTTAGCAAGAAAAGTAATATCAATTGTTTCATTCTGCAGATAGGCAGGCTGTATGATCTCACATGCAGTCAGTGCAGACACGCTGCTCAAGAAACATTCTGGTGTACTGAGTTGTCATTGAAGGGTGCAAATGGATTTTCAAGAGGAGCAAAGGGAGCACAAACTTTAGACTGGGAAAGGAGTTCTCTGTGTTTTCCTGCCTTCTCTTGAAATATGTCAGGGCATCCAGTAGAAAGCTAAAGACTGAAAGTAGCTGTTTTGACTCAGAAGGACTGACTGAGGTTGGAGAAAGGAAGGCTAAGTCCCTGAGGTGTAGGTAGAGTGATACCGCCAAGAAGAGTTTAGAGCAGAGTCCTCAAATGTATTTTGCTGAGGTACTGCTAGCAAAGACAACAGCAGCTCTTGCTTCTATGTGTGTACTGGAAGATGCTTTTTGTGTGCTCGGGAGGTGGTTTTATGCCAGTTTAAAACAACCTGTGTATCACACCAGAGCTTGAAAGCCCAGATATTCTAGACTGAATGTGGAAAGGGGGAGTGGCAGGAAGCATTTGCCTACTTCTCTGTAGTTATCTGATTTGAATCAGAAGTCTAATCCTCAGGGCAGCATCTGTTTTGACATCTTGTTAGGTCTGAATTTGAAGAAGCTATCAGGTCAAAGTAATGGACGCACTTTCTGAGTTTGCTCTCTGTTGTTTACCATCTCCTGACTGGGCCATTACCCCCGAAGAGCAAACCTTACCAAATATTGTATCTGAGGCTGGAGGTAGATTCAGAGAAATTTGATCTTAACCTTTTGTGTTTCTGCAATATTAATAATGGTTTCTTCTTTCCTGTGTGTGCAAGTCTGAGTTTGGTTGCCTGTATGTTCTATGCGGTAGGTACATTTGTTGATGGTGTGTGATAATCCTAGAGTTTGTGTAAATTTTTCACTTTATTCCCCAGCTCTCTTGTAACTCTAGAAGCTGAGCAAAATAACTTTTGGAGAAGAGAAGGATATGGCTGCAATCTCAGTAACAACAGAACAAACAACAACAACAACAAAAAGTTGGAAAGTATAAAATACTTAATTTTCTCAGACTTCATCAGTTCCTCAAAAAACCCCAAGGGCATATAAAATTCTGCCTTTTCCAAGCAAAATCACTAAAGAGATGCCTGGGATTTGTGGAGCCAGAAAAGAGAAAAACAATGTTTTGGAGCTGTCTGCAGGGACATTCACTGGGAGGCTCAGGAAAAGCAAGGTCAAATCCTCCATGTGGCTGTGAAGCAGGAATGCTGGCTTGTTTGAAGTAATTGGAAAAGCAGTCCCAGCTCCAACCCTCACCTGTGTTAGTCTGAACTATTGGTGAAAAATAGTCATGCCTGCCCGGCCACATATGGTATGTTCTCCTCCACATGTGATCCCACACTGGGGCGCAGGGGCTGTGGGGCTCTCTCTGGGGTATATTTCTTGGTCAGAATTTGGCAGTCACAGAGGTACAGAGAGATTTCCGGCTTTTCTGACCTTGCAATCTCAACAGGAAATATAGCAGAGGGAAAGATAAAAACAAGAGGGGAGCAAATGAGGTTTTCTCAAGACCAGGCTTCTCTGCCTTGAATTGGTGCAGATAGAAGAATGGGAGGAAGCAGCCTTTGAGGGCTGCTTGAGAGGCAGGCTTCTATTAATAACCTTGTTTATGTGATCCCAAGGCATTGTTAGGAGGAATTTCTGCGGCCTGCAAGCCTCTTCTTTTGTTGCTTGGGATTTACCCACCTCAACTTTTCATTTTACTCTGAACAGAATTTTTAGAGAACGCTTTATTGCGGGAGACTGCCTTTATACCTCCTCCTCCCCCAGCCTTTGGTGGCGTCCAAGGAGGCATGAAAATCCTCACCTTGCCTCGTACATAGATGTAGAAGAGCCTCCCTTTTTAATCACAGTCTCGGCTGAGGAGAAGATACCTTCCTTTCCGCTCCAGAGCAAAGAATGTTGGCTTGTAATTGCAAAAGCCTTTCCGTGCCAGTTCTCCTCTCACCTGCGCTATTCTCCACTAGTATTTCCTTTAAGCTCTCCCTATTTGTTCCCACCATAGCGAATATTCAGAAAAGAGTCATAGTTGTTTGTTCCACGTCCTCATGAGCTGCCATTGTTTGAAGCAGCAGTGGACAAAGGCTCGGAGAGTTTAAAAAAATAAAAAAATTCAACAGTAATCTTTGGCAAAACAATACAGTTGGAAAGTATGTTTTTGGCAGTGATGTATATTTTTTTATTAGGATATATTGTAGAATAATCAGTTAGGGCCCTCTTTAGCCCTCTCAAAACAAGGCATCTGTGATAAACTGTCCTGCTATCCCTTTATTTCCCTTTTTTCTGCTCTTCCCCCTAACCAGAACAGTGCTAGTTTCAGATATTTTCTGGTGATTGTTACTCCGCGTGCCAAAAACTTCAGTGATACAAGGGAATGCTTGAAGGAGTTAATGGGGTGTCTCCAGATCACAATGCCTGAGGAGCCTGGCAGTGCCCTTTATATCTGGTGCTATCAGACCAATGCTTCCACACCAAATCAAAAGGAGTTTTATCTCTTCCCAGTGAGAGCTTGAGGGGATGTGGAGGTGCACTGCAGCTCTTGAAATTGAGGATCTAAGCTTGGCAATAGGACTGTAATATTCAAGCGGTTGCTAAAGAACTTTGAACACAGTTGGAGTGGATGGAAAAGACACTTACCCTCATGCTGCTAGGATGGGAGAGCTTTCCTGCAGGGTGGTTTTTGTGTGTGTTTTAAATCTTTGCTTTATATTTTATTGAGATACTTTCTATATTAAATTAAATGGGCAACTACATTAGTTCAGGCACGCAGCTTCCAGCAGCACTCCCATAGTCACAGTGGTTTCTCTTTGCATTAACATATCTGTGTTTAAAGCTAGGCCATCTCAGCAACTTAGAGTATGATGTACTGTATAATTTAACAGAGAACAGGAATGGCACGAAACAAAGAGCTACAGTATGGGAAGGAAAGCATATCAAGTAAAACCTTTAAAATATCACATCTTCTCCAAAGTCTACCAAAAGAAAAACCTGCAAGTCCCACAATCTGCTTATAGCCCAACACCCAGCAGCCACATAAATCTGTGTCACTTTGAGGCCTACTGGTAGCAGCTTCCCTGGGGTTTTAAAAAAAAATCAGAAATCCAAAGGCTAACGTACAGCTGTCTGAGAACTGAGGTAGGAGCAAGCTTAAAAGGACAAACATGCTATTATAAAGTACATCTGTGTGTTCTGGTGACCGCGCTCATCTGTGGCTCGGTATAGCATGAAAGGTGAAGTCCGTGTGATGTGAACTGAAGCCAGACCTACAAACATAGTTGAAGTCATATGGCAGAGCAGATTTTTTTGCCTCCAGCTGCAGACAAAAGATTTTTCAGAGGAAGAAAAATATGTCTGAATGCTGCCCTTGATTCAGTACAGCAGGTGGGTGGCAGATAGCTCAGGAATTCTTCCATGGTGACACTTAAGATTATTTTAGAGTGCACCTGCAAAGGTCTGGGGCATCAGAAGTCTCAGGGCGCGTCCTCCCATGTTCCTCCTAGGAATCCCCTGCATCCTAAAGAAACTGGCTGGCTGGAAGATTTACAAAAGATCCCGTACTATATGGCCTGTGCTGTTCTCGGCCACAGCGACCATTCTGCTGGTATTCTCTGTGCCTGGGCCTGCTGGGAACCTATAGGAAAATCCTGCCTTCCCCTAGCTAGTAATGACTAAGTGCTGGAGGCACTTTCCTGTATGTATTGACGCTATGTCTTTTGAAGCTGCAGCTCCCACAGTGTATAAAGGCTGTATCCCGCCCTTTGATGCCAAATGAAGGCCAGGGTCACTGTATTTGACCTCAGTATGTCAAGGTTTAAAATGGAACAAAAAAGAGTCAGTAAGTGCTGGAAGTGGCTCATGAGGTCTGATCTTGTGTAATACAATACTCCGTGACAAGTGCTTCCAGTGTTGCCAGAGCAAAAAGAGTATGATATACAGTGTGGGCAATCTCAATTCTTCACAACAGAGAATTGGGATATGCGTATCTGTAGAGCGACTCAGACATAAAATCTCTAAGCCCATCTGTAAATCCCTCCAGTGTGTCGACATTGCCACTACTGGTCTCGTAACAGAACGCGTAGAGCCATCTGGCAAAACTAAGATGAGTGGGATTTGTTCCTTTTTGCAAAGGAAATATCCATTCAGCCAAACTCCAGGGTGTTTCTAAGTTATTTGACATGGGAGAGGGCTGCGAAGGCTTCTTTTCCAGCTTCTGGTGTAGTAACCTAGCAGTGCTGACTTTCATTTCTTGAATCAATCATTCTCATCTGGGTGATGCTGCTGCCCTGGACTGTGGCATTATGCCATCACGTTTTCCATAAGCCAGCATGCAGACACAGAGAGTCTGGATTGCTGGCCAAGTGTTGAACAAGGAGAAAATCAGCAGGTCTAATGTTGAAATTATTGATATTGTTTTAAAGTGGTCTAGTAAATACAATGGAATCAGCCCTGTCTTCTCAGTCAGAGCAATCAAAACAATCATTAAAGCTTAATAAAGTTGAGTGATTC
Organism: Chauna torquata; assembly: GCA_013399475.1. NCBI lineage: Eukaryota > Metazoa > Chordata > Aves > Anseriformes > Anhimidae > Chauna > Chauna torquata. The sequence goes on from VXAL01015089.1 coordinate 245,777, forward strand.
ATCTTTTGCTGTAATATTTTCAAATAATTATCCTACTTAAAAATTTCAGCTCCTTGAGAGTGTAAAATCTAGGCAGATGTAAGAAGAAGGGCTGAATTTTAATCCAGTGCCATCTCATGCCCCAACTGTCTCCTAAACTTGGTACCTTCTATTCCTGCTAAGACTGCCTTGCAGTACTGAGGGTTTCAAGCTCATTCTTGATGAGCAGTGTAGATGTTCAAACAGTTGCACAATCGAGATGGATGGCAACTAAATAGTCCAGGATCTCATCTCCAACGAACCTCCATCAAACTATGCATCCTTGCACCCTGGCAGTGGCAAATGTCCAATACCCAGTGCTTCTGAGGAACCTGACAGTCTCATCAAGCACGCAGCAAAGTAAGGCATAATGCTGCACAGAGGCGCGCAAATGTGGAAGCTAGCCAAGTGCCACCTAGAGTGTAGACTAATGGAGATCTTCTCATTTATTCTGCCTGGCAGTTGTTTGCTTCCAAATGTTGATTAAAACTTGGAATAGCTTCCAGCCCATACGAGGATATAGCTGTGCACCTTGACTCTCTGGTACAGCAGATGGTAACAGCGACTGTTGTGGTGTGTTCGATGGTTAGATGTTTCCAGAGCCTCAGGTTGCTGCTCTGCTTGGCTGAATCACTCTTCACAAATATTCACTTTTGAAAGAGATTTATTGAGAGGAGGGAAAGCATGGCACAAATAATTATGGTCACCAGAAGAAAGGAGCTCAAAGGCAGGTCCTTATTTCTATTGCAAAGGCAACCAAAAAAAGACTCAGCAGGTTAGACATTTTATGTGCATAGTAAATAAAAGGCATTCACTGTGAGCAGAGAGCGCACATAGTTACATCAGTTCAGCTGATGTACACTCATTAAGCTGCAGTAGCTAATTTATTTGCAATTGTTTCTCCAAGCCCTAAATCAGAGCCTTTCAAACTGTGTTAATGCCATACTTTCCTTTCCCTGGCATAGAAGGAAGGGCTAAGACACTGATTTATCAGAGGTGGGAAAAACATTCTTGGCTACAACTGAACAGTGAAAAAGTACATGTTAGATCCCAGCTAGGCATTTCAGCTTTTTCTCAGCCCAAACAGGAATTGAGCTGGTAAGAAATTTTGGTAATGGGGTCAAAAAATACTGTCCAAGTTTTTCTTACTGTGTAACCTTTTATCCTTCACGATGGATCATTGTACAATGTCCCTGTATCTATCTCTGCTCTCAAGGAGACTTCCGCCAGTGGGAATCTCATGTGCTTTCTTTGTGCCACTCTGAAACTATATTTTATGTAGGGAATCTGTCGGTAAGGTGAACTTTCTAGCAGTGGAAGTCCGCACAGTGTTTATGTAGCAGTAGGACCAGGCATCTTGGTAAAGACCAGCCATCTTATCTGCTCCCCAGCACCCCAGAGTGGGAAAGAGTCAGGCATATGTTTAGACCTTGGAGCACATATCAGCATTATAGTAACAAGTCCAGCTACTTCGATAATAGTTGTAACATAGGAGGGCTAAGAAGTGACTGAAGAGCACATGAAGTGGCTCATTCAGACCTCATCTCAGCCATTCTGCTATCACTGAGGCACCAGCCTGACTGGGCGTTATTAACTCGTTAAACCTCTTTCCCCACACTGATGGGAAATAATTCAAAATTGAGTTGATCTCCTCTGAGTGATGTAGAGAAAGTTTATATGGAGAAAGCAGGCACCGTCTTGTGTTGTTTGTTGATGGCTCCACAGAAACTGAACTGCCTGTGAAAAATGTTCTGCTAAGAATGAGAGAGGATTTGTCTTTAAAACATCGTGGTAAGATGCTCTAAACCCCTAAATTAGACAGTAAGATGTATCTCTTTTACCCAGGGCAATCAGAAACTCAAATATGAGGTATCTTTCTTGGAGAGCTATGCATCCATTCTGCTGTTCCAAGATTGTGTCATCTTTGTGGTACTGGACTAGTAATGCAGAAATACCACTGTTCTCTCACAGGGAGCATGTGCTCCTTGACCCTTGGCCAGAGGACCTTGCTTTTCACCAGGGAAACAGCATCTTTACAGCTAGGATGGAAAATGCCTTTCTGGGGAAAAATGGTGCCTGAAATTTCAGACCTAAATTTGAGACAGAACTAAAATCCATCCACTTAGTTCATATAGGAAATTAAGCAGTGCTTAAATGAATTGTAGTTTTCTAGCTTTCTAGTGATGAGTTATGTTCATTTTCGGCAAGCAATGCATTTGGAGTGAAAGTCCCTTAAGCCAGCTTCTGAATGCATGCATTTCTGCATTTTCAGTGCCTAAATATTTGCCATTTCCCACTCAGGCATGCTGATATGGCATTAACTTTCTGCAGGCGTTTCCCAAAATGGTAGCTCGGGGACATCCAGCGAAAGGCTTAGTCTGGGTTATAGAACTGAGCATCCCTGTGCTCTGACGCTTGAATCAGCAAGAGAAAGTTTTAGGTCTATTGTCCCGGCAAAATTTTTTTTTTTTTTTTTAACTTCATACAGCATGTGACTCTGCCAACTAGTTGCTCAGTAAACTCTGTTCTAGAGCAGTTTAGGGTTTTCCCTTCATTTTCAAAGGTAAGGAAAGGCAGCAAAGACCAGCTGAAGATGGTAGCCCAAGATTAGAACGTCAGCTTCTCAGTTCATATTCAGTGAGGCGATTTGGTGGGTAGCTTGTGTCTTTGTACCTTGCTTTTTCCATATGATAGGAGAAACCTCTAGCAGCTCCCATAGTTCTGGCTTTGATGCTCTCCCAGCACATTTTGTGTTCTGTTCTCTCAACAGGAGATGGAACATCTTGTTAAAGGAGATAACTGTTTTGGTTTGTTTAGCTCCATTGGGGAGTGGGTAGAAAATGCACAGTTGGGAGGCTTAGCAGGAGCAGCAGACCCCAACCCCCTCCCTCCCTGATAACCACCACGAAAGGGAAATCATCTCAATCCCCAATCTGAGTGACCGCATCATGTAAAGTGCCTGGAAATTGTTGGCCAAGCAACAACAGAAAGGTAGCATAGAAGCGTTTCTGCTGTTTACTCAGAACTGCACCCTGTGAGCTCGCCTAGTTTTTCAAGAAGCAGAGACAGTTCTGTGTGATGCCAGAGAGTTTACCCGTACATTTCCATAAGAACAGAGAGAGCTGGACTGGGAATTGTATGCACAATATTTATATTCCAGTAGGAGATGAGAGAGAGCTGAGCAGCGCTCCCCATCCCTGCCCTTCCTGTGTCCTGAGCTTCCATATAGTAGTGTCTCTTTATTTGACACAATCCAGAAAATGTAAACAGTTAGTTTAAAATTAGATAGAAAACCTCTAGGGGATTGATGAAATGGAAACATCGTTGATGGTTGGGCTTATGATATATGTTTACTTAGTAAAGGAGGCACAAAGATGAATGCGGTGGCTTGTTTTTCACCGAGTGTATATGAATAATGTGATGAAGTGATACAAGCGTGATGTGCAACTTGCCAGCAGTCTGTAGAGACTGCACACTCTGGTATGCCATGAAACCAGTTATTTTCATCTAAGGGGTGTGTTGCGTGCTGGATCATGTGGTCTACGAAGGCTATACTTCTGTATAGCGGTGGCTCAGCCCCAGCTAACAGCCAAACTCCCACCCAGCTGCTTGCTCACTCCCTCCCACAGCAGATAAGGGGAAGCAAATAGGAAAAACAGGAATGAGAAAGCTTGTGGGTTGGAATACAAACAGGGAGATCGCTTACCAATTACTGCCACAGGCAAAACAGACTTGGGGAAATTAATTTATGGCCAATGAAAATAAAAATGTAGTTACTAATTTGGGTAGTGGGAAACAAACAAACAAAAACATTAAAACAACACCTTTCATCCCCTTTTGCCCTGGCTCAACTTCGCTTCTTCACTAGGCTTTTCTACTTCCCCAGGCAGTGCAGGGGGACGGGGATGGAGGGTTACAGTCAGCACAAAGCAGTTTCTCTCTGCTGCTCATTCCCTCTCACACCTTTCCTCTGCTGTGGTTCCTGTCAGGAAAATCCACTCCCATGTGTGCTCTCCAAAGGGCTGCAGGGAATATCTGCTTTGGTGCCATGGACACCTCCTCGTCCTCCTCGTCCTCTGACCTTGCCGTTCTCTGTGCTGTTTCTCACTCTTTCCCCCCCTGCCCCTCCTTCTCTGTGGCATTTTCTGCCCTTTCCTAAATACGTTTTCAGAGGTGCCACCAGCCTGGCTGATGGGCTCAGCTGTGTCCTGTGGTGGGTCTGTGGTGGAGGTGGCTGCAACTGGCTGGCTGGCACAGGGCAGCCCCTGGCCTCTTCCAACAGCAGCCACCCCTGCAGCCTCCTCCTGGTCCACTACCAAAATCTTGCTACTTATACCCAATACATGTATGCTGGGTATTTTAGATCTCTAGCCACCAGAAGTACCTTGATGGCTGTATAAGCCCCAGGAAAGGCAAGCTATATTTGCGCTGGCCCTTCCTTGTTTGCTGGGGAAAAATTCCTTCCTGCCTCGAGGTCCTATTGCAAGGTTGTGCATGGGAAAGAAGGACACTGAAGCTGAGAAACTGGCCCTGGGACTCAGGTGAAGTCTTGGGCACAAGGTTTTTGTTTTCCCATGCATTTACATTACCAGAGCCACCCTCCCTATTTGCTATATGATATTTTCATCATGTGAAGTCATAATTCTGTGTGAGGAGCAGCCTGAACGGTGAACCTTTGAGAGAAAAGCAGAAGCCAAGGAAACTATGTGCAAGAGATGATAAATCCAGTGGAATGAAGTAGTCAGGAGACAAGAGGAATATGCCAATGTTACGAAGGGAATGATGTCTGGCATCATACTTTTTTCAAATTGACTGGTAGCAAATGCGGTAGGATGACCACAGATGTTTGGATCCACATGAAGAAAAGCCTGAAGACTTACTGGCATTTGAAACTTGAATCCCTGGTGGGTGCATTTATCCTCTTACCCTTCCTCTTCAACCCTGCTTTCTTCTAGATGGTTTTCCATCCACTCAACCAAAATCATCATATCCCTCCAACCACCGGAGTGACTTACCTGTCACTCTGTGTCATGCTCATTTCTTGGCTAGTGCTTCAGCTGTAAGATCTTTGGGGTAAAGGGCAGTTGTTCTGATCAGTGTAGTGTAGGGAAGAGGGTTGCAGTCCACAATTTAAGACTTCTAGTGGATACAGCACTATACAGAATAAACTAATCAAAAGTCCCTGTCACTCTGCATCTCCTTATCCTCCACTGGGATCCGCTACATTGGTCCCAAAGACCTTGTCACCTTTAACTGCAAAGTCATAGGAAGAGCAACCGAAGTGTAATTTAAAATTGAATGCACACAGAAGAGTGACACTGGCAAGAGAAAACAGCCTGCCAGGCTGTGGCTGTGCAGGTAACGAGGGAAGCAAACCTGGCCCCTTTGGAACCCTCCTAGGATCTCCTCCCCACCCAAACCCCACAAATGCAATGGCATGTTAGTGGCAGGGAAACAGTAAATAATTTTTTTCCACTCTGGGCTACAGGCTGCAGCAATCAGACCCCTGAGAATTCAGACTTCTTCTCCAGCTCAGCTGAAAGGATTAATGTGGCAGACTTGAGGGGGTTCCGCTTCAAATCCCAGCTCCCTTGCCTTCCTAATTACTTCCATGTGTATTTGTTCAAGGCTGCATGTTGTCTGGGGTCTGCAGGTGGCATAGTGACCTTTGGGCTATAGGTGGGTTTTCCATGCTTTGCCATATGTTACACAAATGAGCCAAGCAGTTAGAAGGCAATTGTAAGCATCCACAGCCAAGCAATCTCTCTCTTTGTACAGTGACTGATGGATTCTGTTTCTCTACACTCTGTTCTCCCTTTATGCTTTCTCCAGCTGTGACACAAGAAGGAGTTTCTGGCCTTAGATTATAATGTTTAATTAAAAAGAAAAACCTTCATGCAAAGATAGCTTGTTTCCACAGCTTTGATGTTGGTGCCTGTGGGAAATAGATGAGTTGGAAGTGCATTCTGGGTAACAAAGTGTAAAGAAGCAACTTCATGCATTCTTCCCAGTTTCTCAAATCTCAGAATCAGTAGAAGCAGATCAGTGTACTTTCCCAGTGAATTCTATTGCGCTCAGTGCATTTGCGCATTTGCAGTGCTGATTGTGCTGCTTTCTCCAGCTCCCTCAGAAGGCCTTCCCAAAAGTCTCCTCAGAGATATTTTAGTCTGTTCTCAGCGAGGCAGCCACACCACTGAGTACCCTGCAGGGAGTGGTGTTTGCCAGGAAAAAGAAGCAGCAGTGGGTGCTAAAACCTGCCCATCAGTGTTCCTAGGGAGCACTCACTGGGGGGAGTCTGGGACTTTGCAACAACTTCTTGGATGTTACTAATGGTTTTTTACTTTGAATGTAATTGGGTCATGCAACAGAAATTCCCCCTTGATTTCTGCCCTTTACATCCATAGTCTTTTGACAGAAAAAAAAATGAAATCATGCCCGGTATTGTAGAGAATATGGAAAATCTGTTAAGGGCTTCGAGGGCAAAGGAAGTGTCTCAAAAGAATGGCTCATCTCAGAAGTTTGGAGCGCTGGCTACTGGTCCCAGTGGGATAATCCTTGTCTACCACGCAGGGGTATGTACGTCCTGCCTTACATTTCAGGCAGCTTCGTCTAGAAAACATGGGAATTGCTAATTTATGTTTTTCAGCAGTTTCTTCACATATGTTTTGCTAAGGTCTCTGGTCTAGTTTCAGAGGATTTCTTTTTTCAAAATTTTGTTAAACTCACCTAAGAAATAGGTGGAAATAGTGGAAAAGCTGTATAAAGGCTATAGAAAGGAAACAAATTCACTGGCTTTGAATCTTCCTGGAATGACTGCTTGCCCCTGACGCTTGCCTGCATCCTGCTGTTGGGTTGCCACCAAGAGGGATAAGGCTGCATGCGAAGCTGCTGCCCACTGTGGCAGGAGATACTAGCCTCAGTGGGCACTGCCACGGGAGACAGCTCAAATGGCCTGCTGCCTGAATGATCAAGTGGAGGGAGCCTTTGGGGGTGGGCTGTGTTAGGGAGGACTGACGTTGTTTATTAGTGTCTACGCAGCCCTGACGGCTACCCAGTTGTGGCCCTGGCTTGAAATTCTTATGTGTGTTAGTGGTCCTTTAGTGTCTCTCTGGAACATGTCCGCACTGCTACACAAGGGCTGTCTTCAGGCAGGGCAGCATTCCTCCAGGCCTCGCAGCAGTGTTGTTGAAGCCCTCTCACACTTGCCCTGTCTCTGATCCCCTTATACCAGGCTTTTCATGTGAACCACCAAAGCTGTTCTCCATCTGTGCCCCAAAGCAAAAGGGTGCCTGGATGTCTGAGTCTTTGGTCTTTTCCACTGCTCCTCCAGCACAGCTCTGCTGGTGCCCGTTGGGTAGGGCCACTCCACCTCACTTTCCTCTCTCTCTGTGTCCTGCATTCTGGCTGGTTGAGAGAAGATGAGGAACAGGAGACGTGTTTGCCTAGATGCCAGGAATGTCCAGCAATTTCTGACAACCTAGACTTGTTGCTTGGCCAACAGCGACAGAGGAGGGCTCCCAGACAAGGGACTGCTGTCTCTGATGGCAAGTATAGGTGCAGCATCCATGGCTGTGATGGTCTTCCAGCAAGATGCCTCCCTTCTCATCGTAGCTGCGTTCTGCCTTTGGGCAAGTGAGGTAGGGAGTTCTCCTTTGTGGGATTTCTTCTTGCTGGCATGAATCCTATGATTGGTATTTATGGGTCCCATAAATAGCAGTGCTGACAACTTTAGCAGTGTTATGAAGGAAAAACGCTTCCTGCATCTTCACATATGGAATGGCTGAAGTGATTCAGAGTCTTCCAGGCAAGGTGATGTGGTCCCTGCTGGGGTGGCTTACAGAGAAGTGCTTTAGCCGGTGTGGTTTGTCTAGGCTGCATGTGATGGTACTGTGCACCACTGTGTGTGGGGAAGATGGTATGGGTCGAGCCCACACAAGTTTTCTTCCCTAGGACTCCAACTGAGACTCTCTCCCACTTTCCCAAAGGGCTAAACAGCGGGGGCAGTCAGGAAACTGGCCCAAAGAGTGTTGTCGAGCACTGTAATGGTCTGCTTGATACAGTCCTCGGTCAGTGGTGCTCTCTGTTCTGCAGGGTCAGACTCTCCTCTCCCCTTGCGGACCAGATGGGATCCTGATGATTCCCTGATTGTATTTGTGGGTAGGCTGAGTCGGAGGGAACATGTGCGGAGGACAATGTCTGAGTGGATTAGGGCCGTTTCAATCCATTTGTTTTCAAATACACTATGTTTGGTTTGGGCCATGTGGGGTTTGTTTGATAAAGGAAGAACCATTCTAATTGAATTCACTGGGTCAACTGCAGTTCACCCAGGGGGAAGGGCAAGGGCTCTGCCAGAGGGATCCGCTATTAGGCAGGAAACTGCAAGAGCTCAGCCTTTCATCCTGGCAAAACTCAGGGGTCCTGATCCCCCTGTGAGTCTCACATAGCAGTGGGAAGCCCACTGCCAAAGAACTCACTGCTCCATAAGGCTTTTGCCTGATGCAGGAGGATAAAATGAGCTCAGGCTGTGCTTCTGAGCTGCTGGTTTGTTGGTGGTGAGCGAAGGACCCAAGGTAGCTGAAGAAAACTGCTTAACCATTTTAGAGCCAGTCCTTTCTATGTCCAACGTTATCAAAAGGAGTCTGGTGAGCAGCAGCAGCTCCCCTTCTAGGTTCCCTTAGCACAATGGCTCTGTATCTCTGTGCTAGTTGTGGAGATTGAGAGCCAGTGAATGGAGGAAAAAAAAAAAGTCAAACAGGAAAAGTAAAAAGTGAATGAATATCTGTACCACAGAGTGGTGATGTGATTGCTATGACTAGAAGCAAGAGGTGATGCAAATTATTACTAAAAAAAAAAAAAATCAATGAGCAGAGGAGCTTTCATTTATCTGCTGGAAATTGTCACGGGCTATGTTCAAGGGCAAAATCTATAGCTCTGTGTGTGTATTCTAGTGGGGAATATTCCATCTGCCCCAGTAACCTCTCTTAGTAATCCCCACTGGCTTCAGGGGAGGCTGGCAGTGTGGACTGAGCACGACTCCAGTCTGATGTGATTGCCCTACAAATGGGCGGTGAGTGCAGGAGCAACGGGGAGTCCCTAATTACTTCCACAGAATATAAATCCATGATGGCTTTGACAGCTTCTGGAGCTGACAGCAGTGTCCCACTGCCTGGCACACCTCATGTCAAAGAACAGCTGGCTGTAATCCCACCTCCATCAACACCACCACCAGTGCTCTGGGAGGAAGGGGGGAAGCAGGAACACATGAACAGCGTGACACTTAATACAGAAATTGCCTATTAGCTACAGTGGAGCTGGCCTTACAGATCCTGAGGCTCTGACACTGCCTGGATTTCAGTGAATAGCTGTACCTTTCCTCCTTGGCCTGTGGTTTGTGCTCTGTACCTAATGTTCTTGCTAAGGACATGGTCTGATGTGTGCGGAAAGGATGTCTTGTTATTGTAAAGTCACACTAGAATATGAAGATGTTGGTCACCCATTCAGTGGGGACTCAGCTTCCTTAAAGTGGTGGATTCAATTAATCCTCAGGACAAATCCTGGAAGATGGCAAGTCATAAGTCTGTACTCCTTTTCCTCCTCCATAATTGCCCTTTATAGTGATCCTGCTAAAGGAAGCAAGCTTCAATGAACATGCCTGATTGATGAGGAAACCCATTGTGAACAGAAAAACAGTTCCTCCTGCCTACTTTGGGAGCTGTTTTGTCTTCCTCTTGTACACTGGCATATTCCAGTGCAAATCTACAGGTAGGGATAAATTGCTTTGTGTAGGTTTATCTTGGTTTCAAGCAATATGTTATGACAAAGCATTTCTTTCACTTGATGCTGTTGGCAAGGCACTGTTGAGGCACAAGGGCAATATGTATAGCAAGTGCTGGTATAGATATGGCCCAGTAGCTATCATGATGAAAGACAGTGGAAACTGGCTGGTACCTGTTGTTTGGAGAGCACTTCAGTACAGTGTCTAGGAGCAGCAGTTGTTTCCGGGTGATGGGATTATTGGCTGCTGGAATCTGAAATTAGAGTGCTATAGGAAGAGGGTCTTGCTATTGTTCTGAATAAATGATTTTAGTAACATCTACTCTCTGGATACAGACAGGAACGCTCATGTCATCCATATATTTAACTGGCTGGTCATTTATTTTTTTCCTGCAGTAAAGGAGTATTGGTAATTTCACTGACCAAAATTTAACTAAACTTCTGAATTCACACAGCCTCTTGAATATGGATCTAAACCTCATTCTGAACCTCACAGTTTGGATGCCTCTGTAATGTAGTGGAGTTACTTTAGTCTTTATTGAAATGCAGTTTCCTTTGAGTGAATCACGGTAGACTGGCAAAACAGTGTTAAATGACACTCTGGCAGGAAGTAAAGAGGATAATATTTCACTGAAGGAAAATTGCAGGAAGTCAGTAGAATGTCTGTTATCTTAGCTGGAGCTGGCATTTGACCTGGTTACTAAAGATAACACCTCTTTTTTTCCTCCAAGACTTGTCACTTGCTGCTTTATGACCAAGCATCTTGATTTACCTCTCACTCAGAACACCTCCAGCCACAGAGTATCACCAGTGCCCAGGGATGACTCAAGGCTTCTCAACAGCATAGACAAAGTTGAATTTTTCAGCCCCCAAGATGAGGGATTGGGGCAAGATTTCCCTTGCCTGTGGAACAAGCAGAGTAACAGGAAGAGGTGCAACTGTACTTGCAGGCTGAAGGGGAGTGCACTGGGGAACTGGGCTTGCTGCAACTACGGCTGCCAGCCACCTGAGAGAGATCAGGTAAGTGACTGCTGCATCTGCTCTGAATAACCCCGATTTCTGTCCCAGCAGCCGCAGACACAGCCTGCCTTTCCAGAGCTCCAGCAGAGACTAAGTAGGCAGCACGCTGTCCCTGAGCAGACTGCTGTCCTAGACAGATCTCTGGTTTGCTTATTTCTATGATTGGCGTCACACTGAAGTTGTGAATTTTCATCTGGCGTAGAAGAAGAAAATCACATTTGAGTCACAAGCAATTGTACAGATCTAGATTTATTTTTCAAGGCCTAGTCAGTGCTAGAAGCTGCTCAGTTTCCAGGACTGAATAGGACTGCTGCCCCAAAAAGATATGTGCACGATGTTTGTAATGATCAGTTGGATGTTTCTGATAATATTTTTTTTTTAGTCAGGAGTAGGAATTTAAGAATTGTTGATCATGGAAGTGTATTTTGTGAGTTGCACCATGCCTGTCATGCTGAGCGCTAAGGAAATACCACTCTTGCTTCATAAATGGCTAATGGGGTTACCAGGGAAAGTTACTTGTCAAGGGACATGCATTTACTCTACAGCTTGAAAAGCAAAAAGGTTGTATCTCCAGCTGATACTCTTGTAAATCAATTTATGACTGAGTCCCTGCTGACTTTGGCAGGCTGCAGCATGAACTTACAACTTCCCTTGGTGGCAGAGGGAAGTTGCCTCATTTCTACCACAGACATCTCCTGTGACCTTGATAGCAGCTCATCTTAGACTACTGATTTCAAAGAGTTCAGAACTAGATGTTTTGCTGCTTTGGCATTTTCGTTCATATTCCTCTTTTGAACTTTTTTCCTAGTTTCCTTGAACTTCTCTCTCTGTCTGTGTTGCCAAAACGTCATGTGTGCATCTGGGAGGCATTCCAACTTCCAGTTGCAGAAGTGGGTCACTCCTCACACAGACACATTTGCAGTCTTTCGCAAATGCCCAGGCTCTTAGCATAGCACTAGGAGAACCTAAGAAGTGCAGTCCTAGCCTGTTGCTTTCAAAGATTCACAGCATTGCTGGCCTGCATTAACTGTTATATTTGTTCTCTCTGTCTGTCTGTCTACAAAAAGAGATCTTGTAATGATCACCCAACTAAAGATGAATTATTAATTTGAGATGCTGAAGGAGATTTGTGTCAGAGCCCAGCTTTGGATGAGTGACTTACACAGAGCTTAAAAGCATCTCTAGTTCATCTCCCTGCCTTATTCTGTATTCTGTGCCATTTCTTTCACTGCCTCAGGGCAGAATGTTTCAGAAAGTTGGAGTGGGAATATTTTTATTCATCCTGTTACATGAAGTTAATCTCGTGTAGCAAAGCAGCTGTGTAATGTTTTGTATTAAATCTCATGTCTTCCCTTGGGTGTGATTAAAATTCAGGTGAAGAGTTTTTTAATTTTATTTTATTTCCCCACTCCCAGTGCTCTCAAGGGGCCATTAGGCTTCGTTCTTAACAGCTTGCCATCCCTTTGCCTCTGCAGGTCCTGCTGCACACGCAACTGCACTTCTCTGACTGATGAACGGTGAAGGCTCTTTAGTGGCTGGTGTACATGCTGCACATTAGCGAAGCCATTTCTGGCTCAGGTGAAGGGACGGCTGCTCCCTGGCACATTGAATGAAGCCTTGGTTGGCAAATTCTGTATTTGCCTGATTATAGCCCTGGAACACTGTGAATCCTAGTTGGAAGGAGACCAGCTGCTCTATCAATACTCTGGCCTTCACAAAAGTATTGCTTCATTTCAGTGGCTGTTTCCAAGGAAGCCAAAGTTTCCGTTCTCATCCTTTCTAACATGCCATTGCTTCTGCTTGTGACAGTTATTTGCCCCCACTCTGTTAGGCTAAAGAGGAAAGCCCCTTGTTTGTGTCTCTGACCCTCCTTTCTCTACTCTGCTTCGTGTCCTTTTCTGTGGAACCAAAATGAGGTCACCTGGAAGACTACATTGAGAGTCGTGACAGAGAGTGAGTGAGAAGAAATCACAGGGAGACATGGAGGAAAAGAAAGAATTAGTTCAAGTCCTATAGAGAACGCTACAAGGCTGGAGACAGTAAGAGAAAACAAGCACAGAGAACAGAAGAGGAGATGAAACCAGGAGAGAGACAGTGAGACATGCACTGAAAGGAGAGAGATGGAAATGTACAGACTGTATCGCAAACTGCACAGGAGGAGCTGACCTGAGGGCTTGCACCACTTTTTTCCTTTCTGTATCTCTGCTAGAGAAATTGAAACTCTCTTAGAAGCAGTGCTGCAGAAGTGGTTTGGGCAAACTCCAATTCCTCTCTAAAGTCCTTAGTCTTGACTCAGCTGTACTTCTCACGATTTCAGAAAAGTCCAGTTAACATTTTCTTCTCATGCTTTTAACATTCACAGCCACTTTTGCAATTCCTTATCACAGCCAGGATCACAAATGCCAAAACATGGCATGAAAGGCTGCTCAAAGGGGCTGGTTACAAGAGGGAGGAGCAGGAAGCTTCAGAGCCTTTGCCAAGCTTTCCTTACTTCTCAAGTTTCAACAGTTTAGTGGATTCAGCCTCTAGTGGTCTGGAAGAGTATCTTGGGGATGTTTGAGAACAGAATCTGGATTCTGGATCCTTCTCTGTGGGTAGCTCAGAAAAACAGGAAACAAGGAGAGGCTTCTTTTTTCTTGCTTTATAAGCTTTTGCAATGTATGTACAATAAGTTAATATCAGTAGGTAGCTAGGAGCTACTTAGAGAATGTGTCCTTGGCATTCTTTTCATTGAAATCAGTTTAGTTAAACCAGGGGTGAAGTTGGCTCCAGCCTCTAATAAATCCACAGTTATCTCTTCCTGATAGGAAACAGCAGCTAGTAACTCACAATGTTGTTTAAAATATTCACAGCAGGAATCAATCAGATAAGGGGCTCGCATAGTTCCAACCTATATTCCACACTGGCCTGCAATAATTCATATTTTTTAGTTGTAAAATAACCGTATTTGTGTAGCAGTCATTCCGACTAATGAGTGTCCAGCCAGTGAAAGGGTTTCCATCATGAGGTAAAGAAACCTCATGCCTGAAGTAGCTGAGAGAGGTGCAATCCTGTGGTTTGATCACAAGTTAGGAGCTGTAAATTCTAACCTGATGCCCTCCTGGGGAAATCGCTGTCCATCCCCGGCATTCACTTGTAAAAATGGTAGGCTAATTAGTTAGCGCCTAGTGAAGGATTCACAAGCACTGCTTATTTTACTACTACACTTTTAAGAAATAACTGATCTTAACCTAGCACAAAGTCTGCCTCAATCCCACTGCACAGCATTCAGCAGCCTCGCGGCCTCCATACGCGGCAGAGATGCCCTGTTGACTTACAAGTCCCCTTCTGTTGACAGAAGAGCAGAGCTCCCTTACGCACACTTACACAGAAGGACTCCTGAGACTGAGGAAAAAGAAGCAAAACCTGTGCGGTTTAGTTTCTGCCCTGGCTGTGTGTGCTTGCAAGGGGGATGAATGACGAATGAAAAGAGATCTGCAGAGAAATTGTATCTTTTACTAAAGAAAGAAAGTGGTGTAACTGAGGAAAAAAAAACAGAGACGTTTCAGGGAACAAAAGTAAGCTGCGTGTATTTAAACAGCTGTTCCAATTAGATTATGATAGCATCACAATCCAATCATTGCTTCATGGACTTCACGTCCAGATTATGACATCTCCATCTGTCAGTGGAGACCAGTTCAGATCTTAAAAGCTACACCCGACTTAGGGCACTGAATTGGACCATGAAAAATTCTGGGATCATTAGCTTCATTGCTTGATGTCCAGCTTGTTTCTGACCATGCAAACTGAGTGCCAGTCATAACGCTCCAAGTCACTGACACTGTGGTTGCTTTTTACAGCTTTCCTGCAGTCGTTTTACACAGCCATGAGTGTTTATCCCAGTGTTTAGACACTGAACGGTCCAACTCTCTGGATTTAATAAAATTCTATTTTGTATTACACCAGGAAAAACTTTAGGGCCTTCCATGCCAAAAGTCATAATTTCAACAGTCTCCTGATTAACTTGGTAGTGCCCATGGAAACTAACTCCTGCAAAATGGGGACTAGTTTTGCCATAGGACATCATGTGCTTCCTCGTTTCACTGAAGAGGCCGGCAGGATGGCTTATTTGGAGTTCTGATGATGTGTTATTTTGCTCTTCTCCTTAACCATGTTATGTGTGCTTCAGAAGAGCATGCCTGGATAGGACCTTCTCCCAGGTTCAAAGTGAGCTATCACCACTTTGCTGGCTAGGGATCCCTTTGCATGTAAAGACTTTAAGATCCTTTGCTTTAGTTGGCTCTCTGGAGGGAGTCATTTGGGGAGAAGGGAAACCGTGAAATAGTTTGATGAATGGCATCAATTTACATCCCCCAGGAGGATTCCATATGTTTTTAGCAGATGTTTAACAAGTTATGGCAACACAACTGGCTGTGTTGAAACAAATTGCAGGGTGACCATCTAGCTGTTGTCAGAAGAGAAGTTTTCAACACTTCCATCTGCCCCTTGGCATTTACTGCTTTTCTCTGTAGATATCTGTGAACTATGTACCTTTCCTTTGTCAGAAAAAGCATGAAGAACCCTAACTGTCTAATAAAGTGTTATTTAATTGGAACATCTCAAGGAACAATAAACCCTGAAGCTATGTTTGTTAGCTTTCTTTTTTTTTTAAAGAGGAAAAATGCGCTTTATAAAATCTCATGAGAACAAAAGCTCCGGCTGACACTAAAATCCTGAAGCTATTTTAAAAGTCCATTTGAGCCTCCTCCCTTAATGTTACAAGAGAAATGCAAATGCCAAGAAGTGTCAAAACATTTGAGGATACGTGTTTGGATGAATAAGGCACTTGTCTGGGATCCAGGATCTCCTAGCTCATGTCCTGGAGCTGCCACAGACCTCCAGTACTTTTTCTTTATTTGTTCTTTGTGCCTCAATTTCATATTTGTAAATAGGGATGACTGTTCCTCTGTATTTGTCTCTCTTGTCATATGTAGACCTGTAGGGGAAAGGGACTCTGGGGTGTCTGGTACAATGAGGGCCTCCATGTTGCTTGTCCTTAGTGAGCAAAAATGACTAAAAAGCTTGTGGGAAACAAGTTTTATTTACCTGTGATGTTCAAGAAGTACAGGAAAATTCAGCTGCAAATTTCAGAGGAAATAAGAAAGCTGAGAAGTTTTTCAAAGGATGTGCAGTTGGAAATCATAGGGTTTTGGCATAAGCGCCATGTTAGGAAATGTCAGGAAAAAAAAAGTAATGAAGTGCAAAGCATATTTTCTGTTTGTTTGTTGGTTTGTTTGTTTCTTCATTTCAGTAATATACAGTTTTACCTGTTGTTAGCAGTGGAAGTGGCTACCATCTTAAATATGTTCATTTTTCTTTAAAAGTATCCCTTCAATGATTAATATTAAAATTATTATAAAGAATTCCCTTAACTCAGATTTTTCTGGGCAGGGTCCAAAGGTTCATTCAATCATTGCTTCTGGAGTTTTGTTTTTAAGCACCACTGCCAGTTCTTTTGTATGATCTTGCTACTTCAAAGTGACAAAGAAGGAGAGGGGAGTGTGGAAAAGCTGTTAGCAAAATTGTGTCTACCTATTCATGTATCTCAGTGTATGTGAAGTGTTGTTCATGGATAGCATAATCTTAAGAAAAGCATATTTTTTTTTTGCCCTAGAAGCCTGTTTCCCATCTTTTGGCCTGTGAGTCACCAAGGGTCTGAGCCATAAGAAGGTCATACGTGAAATCGTGACAGGACATACTTTTCCCTTCAGAAAAACATACATGTATGTTAACGTGATCAAGTAAATATGCAAACAAAATCGGAAAAAATAGATCTGCAAATGAATATTCAAAACACAGCTTAATTTTTAATTAAAAAAAAAATTACCATGGCAAAGCTGCATGAGGGCCTGTGATATTTCTTTCTCCAAAATGTTAGTTGTTGCTTGGATGAAAAAGATTGGAAAATACAGATATTGACAAAGAAACCAAGTTGAAGGCATTGTAGCTTCAATTTTCCCAGCTGAGCCTGGGAAAGCAAAACCAGGTTGAAAAATACATTGGCACGGTTTTATTTACAATTTTAATGATGAAGCTTGAACAAACCTCTTGCCACCAGTACATCAACTGCCCCCTCATGCTGTTTTCCCAGGCCTAATCTCCATCCTGGGCCCTGGGAAAGCAGCCTGATAGCAGATGACGGAGCATACTGATCAGTGTAACTTCAGTCAGCGCTACAAGTGCTTGACATTTCAGAAAAACAAGATTGCTTACTTTGGTGCCTTTATCTGGGAGCAGGTGATCAGCTTCGGACAGTCAGTTTGTCATCTTTAGCTCTTTGTGGCTAAGATCTTGTTTGCTTTGCACTCTCAGAAGTGCCATTCAGTCTCATGGCAGAGTTAATAATACTGTGTGATTTCTACTAAGCACAGATTGCTCCTGGAACGTGCCATAGTTATCTGGAAGTAGACTGATACTCAGGTTCCAGCATGCAGATGCCAGAGAGTTTCCTTCTGCCCATCTGCCTAGGCAATGAGCTGGGCTGTGTGTCAGTCCAGCTCCAGGAACTGTGGCCAAGCCGGATTGTGGCTGGATTCCTTCTTTATATGGCTTACAGCAAATTCGAAAGACATTAGTAGGACTACTGAGAGAAAATAATAGGAAAAGAAAATGAGAAGTCTGAAGGCAAAGGAAGTGGGAGGAAAGGTGGGGAGGACAGGGAAGGAAGCGAAAGGGAAACTGTGAAGTTGAGAACGAAGGCATGAAGCACAGGCAGGAAAGGGTTTATAAGTATTGGGTTAGCAGTATGGAGTTAAATTCTCTCAAAATCCATACAGTTACACCAGTGAGGAACCTGCCCCGATTTTGTTATGGCTTCCTAACATGGCAGATTCTGCTTCTGAAAACTTGTACCTATCAGAAATGTAATGGGAGAGACTCTTCAGATGATGATACCTGTGATGCAATATTCACAGGACAGACCTTCAGCTCTAGGCACTTCTGAAACAGGAGAAAGTGGCTTTAATGTTTTGGGCTAAACCATGGAACTATTTCCTTGTTCTGATTTCATGTCAGTGATGTATTTAGCAGAAAACAAGTAAAACATCCCTCTTGCAAGCTTATCTATAGTAAAACTGGTTTTATCCAAGGTTGGTATTATGTGTTCAGTTCGTGGAGGATATACTATATCCTTTATACGTAACGATGAATGTAAACCCCAGCTTTAAATGCAAAACGCAGCTCAGTGCTGGCTGGGATTCACAAAGCAGTTCCTTCATGACAGTGAAAGCACTATAAACTCGGGAAGTTCATTTTCAGTAGTGGCCCCTTAAATTGCACAGTTGAGCATGTAAGAGGACTATTGTGTCTATGCAAGCATGTGGAAGATTGGAAAGCTGGGGTCACATATAGTTGTCTTCTGTTCATTTACAAAACACTTTCATAGAATCAGGATGGAAAACAGAAAGCTTATATAAGTCTCAATACATTACATTGCCCTGTACGTTTTCCAAAATAGTTTCAGAATAATGATGTCACTGGAGGGGGGCAGTTGCTGGAAAAATGCAAGGATGCCCCTGAGGAGGAAGGGATCTTGTCTATAGAATGTGGAGCTGTTTAAAACTGCGGTGTTTTGGGTACGAGTAAGCCCACTCAGTTTTCTAGAAACCCTCTGCATAAGATCTGTGCATGAGGCCACACCGCAGGGGTGGGAGTCGGGCATCTAGACAGACGCACCCACATTTTCGCAGCTTATTCACCGCATACAGAGCGAAACTGCCTGGCATGCGGGGTCCTGCAATGGGCCTGGGGCCGTGTGGGGCTGAAAGCATGAGGTGCAGATGCCGTCACGGGGGAGTGCAGAGGGAGGCCAGCGGAGCACAGTTTGACAGGTCTGCTGAGCACAAATGTAATCGCTGCCTGCAAGAACCATGATCCGCTGCTCAAGCAGTATGACAAGCCAGCCTCCTGGAAAATAGCACTCTGAGTCCTTTGCAAAGGAATCAAATGAGGAACAAGGCTATTACCTCGTGTCAAACTGTGCCTAATAAAGAAATGGAAATCCCCCTACTCTGCCACAAAGACCGAGGAGAGGTAGGCTCATGCTGTGACACAAATAAATGAATAGCGAAACAGCAATGGAAAAACATAGGCCCAAACATTATAAGAAAGTATCAGACCTTAAAATGATTGCCTGTCTTAAGCAATAGACTATAACAAAATATATGTTACAAATATGATCTGGTTGTGTAATCTAGTTTTGCTATTACAGAGAAATGGATTTGGGACCATAAATGTTAGGTTCTGTGCATATCTTCCTATTTTTATATCACATTAGGAAAAAAAGAAAGCCAACGCCAACAAATATTTGCACCTGGGGAGCCTTGTATTTGTTCATTACCAGATATACGAGGTGTTAGCAGAGATGCTCATGCAGGGATGCTGGCGCATCTTTTTTCCTTTGCACTGCACCAGTAGGCATTCGTGCTGTCTCTTGTTCTTCTAATAAGCTGGGAGGATCCAGATCCGCATCTCCCATCTTGTATAGCATTATGAAATAAACAGGACTTCTTAGCAGCACCAGCATGTGTCTGCACAGGACAACTCGCAGGATCTGGCCCTTGCAGGACTGCAAATTCTTTAGCACTCTCCCTGTTACTATAAGTGAGTGCAATGTCCAGTTTAGTAACTCCCTTGCTCCTGAGGTATTGATTGTTACTGAGAATAAGTGTTACTTCTGCAGGCTTTTTCCTCCCTCAGTTTCTTTCCTTCCAACCCAGCAAGTACTTCTGCGAGCAGCAGAGCCCACGGAGTGTCATTTCCCTAGGGGACAGCTGAGTTATCAGCGAATCATAGAATCCTTTAGGTTGGGAAAAACCCTGAAGATCATCAAGTCCGAACCCCCACGTGGATTCTCTGATGTCTGTTGGATCCCGTTGGTCTCAGGCTAGTCTTTGTGTGTGCAAGTGCCAGAGATGACCTCTTCTATGCAGTTACCTATTTTTCTGAAATTTGTAGCTGTCGCACTTGATGGAATTTGCTCAACAGGCTCAGAAGTTGCTGGCACGCACACAGAGCACAACTGCACTAGCCTAACTTCCTTAGGAAACCGGGCTTGAAAGAGCTGGCTTTTCCTGTGTCACAGACGCGGCTCTTCGCTCGCTGTGGTGCGTGTTTTTGAAAGGTTTGCAGTGCCGCGGCGCCACTGCGTGAAGTTGCTGTACCAGGTCTCCGACCGCCTTTAGGGAGCTCCCTCCCTGTGCGGTGCCGCCAACCGGCGACCTGCCCCGCACCTCCCCGCCCTCCCGTCCCGGCGCCGCGGGACCAGGAGGCCAGCAGGGGAGCGCTCCGGGGGGCGGGCAGGTGAGCCCCAGCCCCGCGGCTGCGGCTGCCGCTGCCG